>CABEEJ010001440.1:16894-156838 GCA_901482245.1 Timema douglasi
GAAACCTTAAAGTTTGGAGATAAATATATGATAACCAATTAGTTTCTTCTTAGCAAGAGCTTTCAAACAAAAAAAAAAAAAACTTAAATCGGAATATTAGAAGCTGAGATACCATGGAATTAAGAACACTAAAATGGCGACTATAAATGGCCGCCATTTTGGTGTCCTGCACGGATTTTCAAGTGGCTCCCTATCTGAAAAGGTCTCTTTTCCCATTACATATGACTACAGAAAGTGGCATATTCCAATCAAAAAGTGCAGCTTTTTGGCTTTATTTGCTATGTACCAGACGTACTACTAGCCCCTATCCGCCTGGCTCTTGATTTTAAAGGTGACCTACGTTTTTTATTACGCGATAGTGCGGATGGAGTTATTTGTTAACTCCGTTTTATACGCCAGGCGGATCTTTTTAATGCCATTTGAGTCACTTTTATAAAGTGACTCATCTGAATATTTCTCATTGAGACATTTTTAACAATTTAGTATATTTTAAAATGTTTGTTTTGTATTTTTAACTTGTTTATTGTTTTAATATGTTTTTCTTTTTTAACTTACATATTGTTTTAATATGTTTGTTTTGTCTTCTTATCGGAGTGATACACCTGTGTTTTTTTTTAGCAAGTGTATCACTCATTTGTACTAAGAGCCTCCTATAGAGTGTCTCAAATGGGTATTTTAACTCTTTATCTATTACCTATATCGTTTATTATTTTGTGTATTTGCCTGTATATTCTGCAGGTAAATTATTATGTGTCTCCCCTATGGGGATTATACAAGACTTTAATATATTTCAAGGCCCTAATGACCTCAATGTGTCGATGGGCCTTAAAACCTCAATAATAATAATAACAGTCGGATTAACTGAGGGTGTTTTTTTATTAAATGTTCTTCCCCCCCTCCCCCCTATTTCTCAATGCAAAACGCAAACACTATCTATAAATTCAACCTTCGTTATTCCTCATCTAATTAGTGTAATTATTACATAAGCGTATAAACCGAATGGGTGGTAAGATTCGCCGCTAAAGAAAAATACAAAGAAGAGAGTTTCTGTGTACAAGTTGAATTTTAAACTACTCTTCTAGTTTATCTGATTAATATACTATCAAACTATCATTCCAATAGATTGTTTGGCTTGGATAAAATATGTCTCTAGTAACCATTATGGTGTTACTAAAAGTATATTACTTACTTACACTAAGTCATTACGAACTCGAAAGCTCACTACTACACCAAAAAAACAACACCATATATCCCTATCTTGAGCTAATTCTTTCCAGTCCATCTCATTATATCTTATATCTCTCAGATTTATCCAAATATTTTCCTCCCGTCTGCGTCTGGGTATTCCCAGTGGTCTTTTCCCATCAGGTTTACCAGTCAATACCCTAAACTTGCTTCTAGAGTCTACCAATCACGCTGTATGACCTGTCCACCATAACCTGCAATATTTAATTACCCTAACACTGTATAAAGATGAGTACAGGGTATGCAACTCATATTTATGTAGCCTCCTCCACCATCCACTATTTTAATCCATTTTCGTTGAAATCGCCTTGTTTTCGATTACTTGAAATTTTTTTTTATTTGAATTAAGAGGGTATGTTTAACACGAATAAAGAATAACCCGTAATATTAAGACTTTTTCTGAGTTTTATATTTCTTGACAGCAGGTGAGACGCTAACAACTTACTGACCGATTAATAACAAGCATTTGCCAACTGCATTTTCCAAATTCACAATCTAATATCGTTATCACTAGTTAAAAATTTTCCTAAATATTTGAATTCATTAACCCTACCAAATTATGTTGTTTGCTGTAATATCTAAATTATCGTCTTAGATCAACTAACAGCATATTAGTACAGTTAAATTTTACTCAACTAATAGGCCTATACCTTTAAAATAGAATATGTATACATCACCAATAACAAATAATCAAGTATATATACATAATAATAATAATAATTATTATTATTATTTATTATTATTATTAGCACCGCGTCTTACTACCCGTTCAGAATATATGCACTTACGCTAATGTGTAATGGTAGGGTGATTGTAAGATGAAAATGGAGGACTTACAGTTTAACATGGAATCCGAACTACGGTGGAGGCCTGGCATTCCCCACATTCATAAGTTGTGATTAATACACGTCTTGT
This sequence comes from Timema douglasi, assembly GCA_901482245.1. NCBI lineage: Eukaryota > Metazoa > Arthropoda > Insecta > Phasmatodea > Timematidae > Timema > Timema douglasi. Next base: position 19,055 of record CABEEJ010001440.1, read on the forward strand.
CAGAGGTGAAGGAAGGGTTTGGTAATCAGATAAATCTCTGCCGGGACCAAGGATTGAACCCCGGACCCAAGCACAGAAGTATGACACCTTACCCCTAAACAACCTAGTCACCCTATGTGCATTATTAAAATCCTTTACAAAAGGTCTCAAATTCACAAATTTCTAAAATCATTATCTATATCTGTGATATATCCTTCTAAAAATAGATTTCACTGAGGGAAAAATTTGGAGTCAGACAAAGTGTTTTCAAAATGATGAGAGGTATAGTATTCAGGACATGACCAATCCAAGCGTCTTTTGACACTCGTTGGTCTCCAGTTTAATAGGGTGTGGGTGTAAAGCTATTTTTACTTTAATTGCGTTTCCGCTTTACCTTTATGTCATTCATGTTGACACACAAATGACGCACTTTTAAAAACATTCTATGGGCATCAAAAGTTGTAATTAAATTTGACACTTTAATCGTTCACTCCTGAATGTTATATATAAACAGTTGGCTTTGACTTTTATCAAGATCTCTCCATAATGTTCGCCAAAAAATATATATTAACTTTATATATGCTTTTAACAATCATTTTATAATATTTTTGTAACAATGAGAGTTTTAAAGTATCTTATAATATATATTTTAGTTTTATGTAATGTTTCTTCATTTGCGGTAAGTATTTAAAAAATTTGACGTTATGTTTATCTTTAGTTGTTTTATTTTTATTTATTTAGCATAACGTCCTTCTACCAGTTCGGGTTATAGGCTCAAGTACTAATCACGCTAATGGGCTAGGAATTAATAAAGTTGAAGAAGTTGAAGTGAGCCCGCATTTGCGTGGAGGGATGGTTGAAAACCATTTAGGAATGCCACCCCCGTTCACCTGAGTTTTATTCGAACCTTTATCTCCCCGTCCCCAGTAGTATAGCTAAACACGAAACTAGCGCATTAGCAAACTACACTAACAAACTTTTTTGGTAAAAGGGGAATCACAAAATGTAAAATAAAATGTAAACATTAATTTCTTAACCTATATAAACGGATTGTATGTAAGAATGTAAATATAGCATAATTAAACGAATTCTTTTTAAGGTACTAAGTTTAAGAAAAAAAATGTATACAAGGCCAACACATTAGTTTGGGTGGTAATTAAAATATAGATTCTGGTCGTTCTTCTAATGCTTATTTTTAATGAACTGGAATCTATTTAGTAAATTTATTGACTTGACAAGTCATATTGACAAGTTCAAAATGCCACTATTTGCTCTGGTTGCTATTTTTACACGTTATTTTATTTTTTTAGGACATCCTTACTAAGTGCCGTGGTAACTTTCCTGTAAATGAAGGTATGTAATTGTTTAATTTGTAAAATTAGAGCTTCATCCTTCTTTACATACCGTAAGTACTCAGAAGGGATTTCCACCGTACACGTGATATAGTTCAAGGAACATCTTAGAAACACTTTGGACTCAAGATAACAGTGATATAAGGCGAATAAATAATTCATGAGTGATCTTTTTTCTAAAATAAACTGTTATGCGTGTGCAAATATAATTTAATAAGGTCTATCTCATTTATTTAATATACACAATGATTGGTTAAACACATGACCTATAGATTAATATAACTTTGATGATTATTTTGTTACTACTAATCTAATTTTACTCTCTAGATATTTATTGAATATATATCAAGAAGCTAGCTTCCACATTTTGATGTGAAACAGTGGGCCTGTAACGGGGTCAACTTATTCTTCTGAGAACAAGTTATGAATTAATTGAATAAATAAATAGTTGCCTCAGTCTATAAAACTGAAATTATTAGCCATAGAGCTTGTTGGGCTGACTCCACGATACTACCCTCTATCCTTTAATGTTGGCAATATCTTCGCCAACATGCGGCTGCTGCTCGGTCAGTTGAGCTAGATTGTGGACTGACGGATTGTATTTAAAATAAGTTCTTCCATATATTTGGATGAATCAATAAATATATATACATATATAGTATAGTGTGCTTCATTATACTTATATTATCTTAAGATTTTTTGTAATGTTCTGTAACTCGAAACACTTATATTCAATCCAAATATATATTTTTTGTATCCTAATAGATGTTTTCTTGATGCATTTCCTTTTAAAATTTATCTTTATAATACTAATTATTTAGCCTAACTAGAAGGAATTGCAGAGAAATGAGCTAACTAGCAAAAAAATAAAGCCCTCAAAATAACATAATTACAGCTTTGATTTCTTACAGATGAGTTTCAAAATCTCACAACGGTTGGCGTTGTAGAAAATCCAAGTGATAATACAAAGGTATGTTTACTGTTTATTAATTCAATATGTTATAACATTTTTTATATGTTCATTTCTCAAATAATAAAAAGGCTACTATTATAAGAGCTAGGGGATCGATAAACTCTCCTAATTCTGAGATGGTAGTCAAGGTAAAAATACAGTTAAATTTGAACGGATTATACTTTTTATTAAATAAAAACTTATTTTGTTAAATCTCTAATATTTTACTAGCTCATTAGTGTTATTTTATGTGTGCTGATATTTTTCATAGTAAAGTAACTGCTGCAGATACTATGACCTGACGTATTAATACATGAAAGTAGATATGAAAGTTTATCTATATATCATATAAAAATGGGTCTGTGAAATTTTGTATGAATTGAGACTTTTTCATCAATTTGATTTCACCTAACAAATAGATATATGAATATTTTTAATAATTTAAAAAGAAGTTATTTAGGGCTAGTTTACATAAAATAGTGAATACATTTGTAGTAAAAAAGCTGAACAACCAAATTTTCAAGATTCATAAAATATTACGGTACATTATATTTGATATAAAATAGTTAATTTGGACTTAAATGAAAATATTTAATTCTCAGGTGAAGTCCTCTAGATAAAATCCATACAAACATATTATTACTTTATATTCTTAAGTACTTCAATCTATACTTTAATTTATATACATTAAAAAAATATGTACTAAAAACTATGTATTTGATTTATTTTTTAGTGTTTCAGTGATTGCGTTCTGAAAAACACAGGAATAGTAAGTATTAGCAGTAGAATCATATTTTTAACTCTCGAGTTTGTCTGTATTAAATATATTGTGATATCATATTATTATAATTTTATTTACGGTATGTTATTTTAATTGACGATTTCAAATAAGTTTATATAATATCTTTAATATTATAGAAATATGTTTCATCAATTTTATGGATGACCAGTAGGAACGATTTAATTGGGATATTGCAGGTGACCTGGCGGTCCAGGGGTAAGGTGTCAGACTTCTATGCTGGAGGCCGGGGTTCGATCCTCGGTCCCTGCAAAGATTTATCTGATTACCAAACCCTTCCTTCACCTCTGACAAGACATCTTGTGAATGTGAGGAATGCCAGGTCTCCACTGTGGTTTGGATTCCACGTTAAACTCTGTGAGATGAAATGGAGGACCTAATCACCCTACCATTACACATTAGCGTAAGTGCGTATAACACGAACGGGTAGTAAGACGCGGTGCTAATAATAATAATAATAATAATAATTGGATTATTTCAAAGGGAGCATTCGCTTGGCGAGAACGGACTTGTAAATTGTTCCATAGCCCTTACTATCCAACTTAGCACCTACTTACACAATAATTTAGATATTGTATATTTGCAAATATTTTTAAAGGGTAAATTTGATACAGAATTGAAGTGAATAATATATTAGTAAGGTCTCAAGCGAATATAGCCTTGGAAACAACTTATTAGCCTATCGTACAGCATAAATATTTATGGTAATGGGGCAAATTAAAGCGATTATAGTAAAAGCCTATTAACAGGGAAAAAAAATATAGGTTATTGCGTATGAACAGAAATTACATCCGGGTCTGGTTTTCTGCATTACTCACTGGACAAATGTAAAACTGAGATTAGAATTATTTTTTTATTCTCAAATATTACATATTTAGTTTTGTTAGTATTATTTTTTTAACGTAAGCGTATTTAAGTCTCTCAGTTCTTAAATAGGCTTAACGTTATCCATGGGGTGAAATGAGGTCCAAAATATGTATTTACACTAAGAGAGAAAAAAAACTTTTACACTATTGTATCATTGTTATTTTCGTATAACAAATAGGCTAATTTAATTAAACAATGTTACTTTTTACTTTATAGACTACTTGTATATTTAATATATTCATTATTTTACCAGATTGAAAAGGGTTATCAGTTTAAATGAATCATATATAAATTCGCAGAAAATATTCTCATTTTTTTCTGTTTATTTATTTCGATGGTATCTTTTTCTTGGCACTATTAATATTTAATGTCTAGCATGGGTGATTTTCAAAGTTTGTTTCTTTTTATATTTACTTATTAAAGAGGAATCTCACTAGATTGAGTATTTTCTTTGCTAACCAAATATTATATACCTTTCAAAGATTACAATTATTCAATTTATTTTTAAAACCATGGTTAAAATTATGTATGAAAATACAATTTCATTGTTTTGATCGAATTTGATAGTTAGTATTAAACATTAATATTTACTTTTTAATATTCGGTAGAGAAGAATTTGAGATTATATTTATTGTTACTGTTCTATAACTCACAATTATATAGTAATAATAATAATAATAATATTTATTATATTTATTATTGTTATTATTATTATTATTATTATTATTATTATTATTATTATTATTAGGTGTTCTATAATTTTACGACAGGTCTATTCCTTTTGTCAGTGAACTTAGACCGCTAATGCGATCCGTCCTCTGACTCTACCTTGAGCTCCCAGAATGTTTTTCTTTCCTTCAAGCATAAGCGGATTCAGGGAGTCTAGCTTGGGGGTACCTGGAAACCTCTTTGTGCTCTTGCTCTTTATCTAGGTACAGGTCAACGCCAATAAAGCAGCTGACTCAACCATTTCAGTCCAGTCGGAGCTGCTGCTTTCCACCATATTACTACACTATTCATACAGATGATAATAATAATAATACATCACTTTTACTTTGTCGTATACCTGTCAATACATACTGTGGTACTATTTTTTTTCATAATCATCCGTACTTTTTGTAAGGTTTATGCTTTAAAAGTTATATTATTTCTCTTTTTCATTTGAAAATCCTTGGGGTTGCCGGGAACCCCCTGGTACCCTCGTAAATCCACCTATGCCTACAGGTCATCCAATATTTGAATCCTATTTCTTCCTAAGCTACTCTTTCCCTCCATCTTACCTTCTATGGCGTAATGTAGAGGAAAGTTCCTTATAAGGATGTGATCGATCCAGTAACCTTAGTAAAATAAAAAATATAATATTATTTATGTAACACAACAAACAATAAAATTTTGTTTTGTTTAAATTTTGTGGCATATTTATCTATTATGTATGTTTATTGTACATAAAGAAATCTTTTCATAGCTAAAGGAATATATAAAAAAGCGTGATTCATGCTTAATTTACTAAACTATAAATTACAGATTAGGAAGGGTGAATTCAATGGGGCAAGAGCTAAAATTTACTTGGAGATGATTTTGAAGATAAAAAAGGGATCCATCGATAAAGATGTGGTATCAAGATGTCTAGACTGTGGCAAACAAAGTAAGTTACAAGCAAGTTAGGAATGCCAGGTCTCCACCGTGGTTCGGATTCCACGTTAAACTGTAGGTCCTTCATTTCATCTCACAATCACCCTACCATTGCACATTAGCGTAAGTGCGTATAACTCGAACGGGTAGTAAGACGCGGTGCTAATAATAATAATAATAATAATACAAGCAAGTTTTTAAGGTGAAAAAAGGTTCGTTCAATATTTAGTAGGGTATTATATAGTAATATAATTGGTGTAAATATTTAAATATGTAATTAATTCAAAATAAACTAATCACATAATTTTTCGTTTCATTGGCTCTTATAGTAAATTAAATAATTTGTAATTATTTATATATTTTTTCATGGAAATACCTAACTAACAACTGTTGAATTATGTGCCTATATATTCTATATGTATTAAATAATGAACCACTATTAATTAAGTAATCAGTAAGTATTTAGTAAATATCTATTTATATAAATTCGATATGTCTATGAAGGGTTTGTGACACTAAACATACTTATAATGTAATGCTTAGTGGTGGCCATAGCTCAGGCAATGTTGATTTTCTTCCTATGCCTACATATGAGCCATATTGACAGAACAGAACATGTTCATTATTGTCTTGGTTGTAGACTAGCATTGGGCTTATACAGGAACAAAGGTTTACTACCAATGGTCTGAGGCAAATGCTTCGTTAGTGTAAACTAATACCAGTATTGTATCGTTTAGTGTTTGTTGCCAAAGTAAACAGAGTTTAAATGCTACCTGTGATATGTTCTCCTCACTCATCAAGGCACTCTTTGGTCAAATATCAACATGAATTACATTTTCTTTGTCAGGTATGTGTACAGTAGCCCCATGGCTTCTTTGGTGCTGACTGAGAGCTTTGAAAAGTTACCAGACCAAATTATGTATCCCTGCGCCGAACCATATGATCCGCAAAAACATGTGTTTAGCAACTGTCACTTCTGACAGTCAAAATTTAGGTATATACCTGAAGGTTGACTGTCAGAAGTCAGCTGTGAGCTGTCAGTCAGCACCAAAGAAGTCATGGGGCTACTAACTTAAGTGTGATTGGTAGAATTGGGAACCAAGTTGGTGATAGCTTATTACAGGTACGAGTAATTAATCTCAGATCAACCTAGCAGTATGCCTCACACCTGACTAGTTCTATCGTAGTGGATGGCACTTGGTCATTAGTTAAAATCCAGAATGGGTTGGTAATGGCCGACAATAAATTGAGGTTTTCTAAAAGAGAGTCACGGGAAAAATGTTCATTAATCTAAGTGGGATTAACGAAGGTAATACAGTACCAAAACAGATCCAGCAAAATCGCTACGGGGTATTAGTGGCCAATCAGTCATAATTTTGATAGTACAGTGACTGAAGGTTTTCATGAAATGGATCAGTTATTCATCCTCACTGTCCAGCCGATGATGGATAAATGCGGTAATTTTAAACCTTTGTTTTAGGTAAATACTAATATAAAGTATCCCCAAAGCCTATTATTTAAAATAAATAAATAAAACAGTAACTTATAGTATTACAGGTGTTTTTCTTAAACTAATTATTACTTTACTTTTGGATGGAAATGTGTCACTTTAATTAGATTACTTCTTCAAACAAGATTAGTTATATACGTATAAGGAACTCAATACATATTTTTTTATTATAGTCAATTTTTTTATTAACTTCACAAGATACGCATTTTAATTCTATTTGAGATATTATGCATAGCGATAATTAAAACAGTAATGAAAATACAAAATTCCTGTTTGATGAAACTACAAAGAATACTTAGGAAATGAGAATCTTGAGATTGTGTCATAACATTAGGTTTTATATATTTCTGACCCAAACTGGTTTCACTCTAAGAAAAATAAAAAAAGATTGCCATTACTCAATTATTTTAGCGTACTCTTATCAAATATGCCACTAAGCCCCCAAACGTAAAAGTACCACATTTTAAAAAACCTTGCTTAGTGAGTGATAAGCCAATACTCCACCAAATCTTGCTAAATGGAACTGGATTAGTTGTGGTCAGCTATTGAAATATTTGTTGGCTTACAAAGTATATATATTCTTATGAAGGATAAGTTATTTTTAATTTTCTGTCCAATCACTAACGTATTGGTGGCCTTTACTGAGCCAGTACTGGCTAAATAGTTTCGTCCCAGTAGCAGTTTACCATTCGTTGCTGATCAGATGAATGTTGTCTATTAATAGGTCAATTTTTGTTTATTTATAGAAAATAAATTATGGCTCGGTGAATGGATCTTCTAACGAAAGAGTTCTGGCTAAATTTTGCCGGGCTATTAGCGATTGGCCAATGACAAATTTTTTGGGGGTCTGGCTACGTGAATCTTTTCTAATAATTTGGGTCACTTAATATCAATACTGCTCTATATATATGCTATCTATGTGGTACCAAGACAGTAATAAACCAGAATAATCCTAATTGCTAGCAGGGGAATTAGCGGGCAGTAAGAAATGTGGTTTTGTGGCCAAAAAAACAGTCAAATTCTTTTCAAAAAGAGCGCCAAGGATTGGCTTAAAGTGAAAAGATACTGACCAGTTGTTTATGTACTGGGAGTCCTATTGGTTAGTTTTGTGTGACAACACAATTTTAGATTGAGTTGACTGACATTTCAAAATATAAACTATAATTGCAGTTAGGCCTGTAGCTTGCAGCATAAATCTGCCAAACCTATTCGTTATTGATATCACGTATGATACACATATTGAAATAAAAGACTACAGCCGGTAGCAACCATTGAAATATAAACTACTACTACTACTACTATAACTACTACTAGTACTACATTAAATTGGTTCTACATACTTTTTGCACATTTTTATAAGCATTCTGAAAAAAATAAAGTTTAATTGGTTAAATGACATTTACCAATATCTATTTAATTTATTTGTTCTCATTTTATAAATAATAAATATACACATTTTGAAAAATATTTTACATCGCGTCTTGCTACCTGTTTGGTATAATCTCAAAAGGCACTAACTCTAGGTAAGAATAAATGATAGAAGAAATTCACCCATATAACGTTGATAAAAACTTAATTCAAATTATATATTCCATAACTATGCAAACCCCAGTCTATAATTCTTATTATTAAATTTAGTTCAATAAAATACTGTTTTAAAAAAACAAATATTATTAAACTGAAAAATATGACCTATTTGAAGTAATATAGTGATTATAGGTACTCATAAATGGAATTAAGAATCATTATGTTCAATTAATTAAATTAATGTTTGATATTGAACTAGACATTAATTTTATTTTATTATTTCAGCTGGCAGTGAAAGTTGTGATAGTAGCTATGTGATTTGGAAGTGCATAGCTAGTATTTTAACAATAGTAAGTATTGCAGCTAGTATAATTTATAAGTGTATTATTATAATATAGAATAAAGAATGTTTACTTATATTTATAACTATTACTTACACATACTTTACTTAATTACTCTAAGAAAATAGGAACTCAAAAAGTTTATCACATTACTTAAAATACTACGACACCCATCTCTATATTGAGCAATTTATATCCAATCCTCCTAATTACATCCAATCTTTTTAAGGTCCATACTAATGTTTTCCTCCCATCTGCGTATAGGTTTTCCCAATAATCTCTTCCCACGGGGTTTGCCAGTCGTTACCCTAAAAACAGTTCAAGATTCTCTCATTCATACTGTATGTCCTGCTAACAATATTCTTTTAGACTAGACTTCTTAACAATGTCTTGTGACAACTACAGGATATGTAATTTATCAATATGTAACCAGCTCCATTACCAAGTAGCCTAATAATTTTTGGATAAAATACCTTCATAAGCAACTGATTTTAGAACATCCTTTTTTTTTTTTTTTCGTCATGTAAGGTAAAATTCCACGTTTCATACCAATACTGTATAAAATCCGGTAAAATTGTTGTTGTTTATATTCTGAGTTTTATATTCCTTGAAAGCAGCTGAGATGACAACAAATTAACTGAACAAATAATAGCATGATATTTCCCAATGTAATATTTTTCTTATTTCCAATCTAATATAATCATTTTTAATAAAAATTGTTCCTAAATATTAAATTCATTTACACTGTCAAATGAAATATTGTTCAAAGAATATTATTACTCATAATCATTGTTCTCAGTATGATCACATACAGTAGCCCCACGGCTTCTTTGGTGCTGACTGACAGCTATAAAAAGTTACCAGACCAAATTACACATCCCTACGCTAAACCAGATGATCTGCAAAAACATGTGTTAAGCAGCTAACACATCTGACAGTAAAAATTTAGGTATATACCTAAATGTTGACTGTCAGAAGTCAGCTGTGATCTGTCAGTCAGCACCAAAGAAGCCATGGAGCTACTGTAAAGGTATTGTACTTAGTATTATAGAGTTCACTTATAAACCTCTTTCCTTACTAGGCTTTAGAAAAAATTCTCCTTTTCTTGCAACAGCTTCCTTACCTTTCCCTAACAAAGCTAAATCATCTGTGTATAATTATAGCTGCATTGTGCAGTTTAATATCAACACTTTCCTATACTCTTGCATTACTCTACTAGCATGCTTAAAGGCTAGATTAAAAGTAATAGGGCATCTCCTTGTGCTAGCCCATTATTTATTTATTTATCTGATAAGTGATATAAAACACGTACCTTGTCCCTCTTATGTCACAAATACTTCAATTAGTTTGACAAAAATTTGGGTATACCCAACTTAGCTAAAATTGTATACTATTTGTTTCTTTTAAATGAATTATAGGCCTTTTTCATTATTCATGTATAATTGATGAACCGTCATGTAATTCCACAATTTTCTAATATTTACCAAGTAGTAAAAATTTGATTCTTTGTTGATCTATTTCGTCGAAATCCACGCTTATACTCCCCAATTATTTCCTCAAAATATGGCGTCTATCTCATAAAAAATATGTTAGATAAAATTTTATATCATATTTGTACTTTACTATTTACTATTATTACTAAATACTATTAAAAAGTTTATTATTATTAAAACTTTTGGGAATTATATAACTGTATATCTTTAAATAGTTCAGAAACTATAAATTTGTTTCAAAAGAAATATAATCACCTTTTATCAAAAGTAATTGTCTATTACACTTAAATTTTTTAATTTGATATTCATGTCTAGGGGTCATTTTTCAATTTATTTGAATACAATTTGTATATGGATAAATTTCCATAATAATAATACCCCCGTCCACTTCCTATCTTCTTCTTTCATATAATCTAGTTTATGGTGTAAATTTGCTTTCTTTCATATATGAATATAATTTCATTTTGTTATGTATATGTTTGTATTTCTTTAAAATTAATTTGAGAATAAATAAGTATTGTGAAACTATATAAACGAATTGACACATTATTAATATTTAATCATTTAATTGATTTCATATCCTTTAAAGAGATTAAATGATTTGGTTATACACAATACTAATCTTGTAATAATTGGTTCATTGAATAGTTTATCACCAATGATATATGATATATGGCACTATTTAGCTATTACCTACATAATGTAATACTGTATTTTTTTTCTAAGAAAAATTACTTCGATCTACATTCAAACCATTTGTTTTTGGATGATGATCTAATAAAATATACGTTATATAAAGTGATGTTTGGTTCATTTCAGAGCTAGAAGATGGCCGTTTGTATAAACTGGAGGAAATAAAATTTGTGAGATAACGAAATATTGTGTATTTCTTTAAATAATTTTTTTGTTAAAAGCCTTGTGGTCTTTAGTGAATTTATGTATTCTCGAATGAAAATTGTATTGGAAGGAATAACTATATTTAAAAAAAATATATACCTAAGATGATCGTGTTGAGCTAAGTTATTTATATATTAATTTTTGATAACTTTGATATTCCTACCATTTTATTAAAATAAATCTAATATTAAAATATAAGTTTTAAATTATAAACGAATATTGTGAAATTTTTAAACCTATATTCACTGATTAAATTTTTTTTTATATATTTATCAGGTAGCGAGAAAGTAAAAAGGTTAAATAATTATTCGTTATTTTATTTTTATCGTGTAAATTTGTCTTCAAATACCAATTTGGAACAAAATCCTAAAAGCTATTTTCTATTGTGACTGTCTCGATAGCTTACAGGTAGATAAAATAGTGTGATCGAAAAAAAAAAAAATGGACCCGAGATTTTGATGAATGTCAACGTCTCATGATACCCCGAATCAGAAAAGTTGTATTTGCAATGCCGTACGGCTTTCTGTACCCCGAGATAAAGCTTAAACTATTTTACCGATTTTAGGATTTGGTATCTAGGATTTTCATAGGGTTTCCCTGAGTGACTTTAGGAATTGTATATCTAGCTCTAAAACTAAGAGTAGTTTTCCTTAAAGGTAAATAGGGAAAAAATCGATTTTATCAAAATCGGCTCTAACGATTTTGGTTAAATTTCATTTATAAGCTTTGATCAATATATCAAACAAAATGGCTACTTTAAATTTCTCGTAAAATGATTTTAAGGGTTTCCGTACTGATGCGTAGATTCTAAATTTTAATTATATCTCCGTAAGTATTTGAGATATAAAATCACTTATTATTAAAAATATGTAGGTCTACTTATAATAAAAATATTCAATTTGAATATTATTATAAAACCCATAATACTCAAGCTATACGCAGATATTTATATTTTTTTAGCTTTTAGATCACTTAAGGTAAAGTATTTTAACCATTAAAAAAAATCTAACCCTAGATGATGATGGATGTAAGTGTTTCATGACCTATAAACCATAAAATTTGGTTTTTGCAATTCTGTCTATCTAACCTTAAAATTAAGAGTATTTTACTAAATCGTGAAAAGATAAAATAAATTGATTTTCTCAAAATCGGCCCAAACTATTTTGATTAAAATCGTATCCAGGTGTCGAATAAGATTATAAACAAAATGGTTATTTTCATTTTCCCATGAAAATGACTTTTAGTACTGTACAGATGCAGAGCTTTCCATAGCTTCACAATTATTGAAAATTGTAGTATTATTAAAAATAAAAACTTTTATTTGAAACATATTTTTATAATATCAATAGCCTATTAGATATTAGCAAATATATTAATATAGTTATATGAGCTTTAGTTGTTCAAATATAGTACTTAAGTTTTAACCCACTAATTCTATAATTCCATAGAGTAAATAAATAAATAGGTCTCTGAAAAGTTGATGTTAGGATTCCACGTTAAACTGTAGGTCCTCCATCTCATCTCACAATCACCCTACCATTACACATTAGCGTAAGTGCGTATAACCCGAAAGGGTAGTAAGACGCGGTGCTAATAATAATAATAATAATGTCAAGAGTATATAAACTAGAGTTAATATAACAACCTTCTCTTTGAGACAATTTTAAATAAATTAATGATATGAAAAGTGGCGTATTTAGAAAAAACGTGCAGCGTCAAGTTATAAGCTATCATTATTCTGTCTTTTGATGAATAGCAGCCGGGTGTAAACCTCAGAAGTGACTCGACAACAGTACCGGATGCTCGATGATGGTGCTGGACAGGACACGCAGGGGTATCAGCCCGCAGGAGTTCGCTGAGCCGTCGAGGATATCTTGCACTAGAGAACAATGAAATCAGCACTATGGCCATCTTTCGTCCTTGTCACCCCTTCTATTATCCCTGGGGAATGGAGTCTTGGAAGAACAGAGGATAGTCAATAAATCCACCCTCATCACCCCAGAGCATATCACTGTGTATTTTATGTGTAAGACCTTCCTCCCCTTCCTCCTCCTTTATTACAGACAATTCGGGTAACAAAAGAGGAGCTGGTCCTATTGTCACCTAGGGTTTGTATCCAAACGACTCTACGTAACAATACACCGTGAAAATAACACTGGTAAAAATAGAGGTAGTTTACGATATTCAATGGTTAACTTTAAATTTAACAAATTCTTGTATCAATATACTCTAATTTAGGCCGGTATAAAATTTTACGTTTTCTACAGAGGTGGGTCTTTTGATGCTGAAATGATAGGCTGAGTTATGGGTTCATAATAAAAACATTTTTTATTAGCAATGCTTCTTACTAACAAATCGGGTTATACTCTTAAACAATAATTATGCCAATGGTTAGGGAATTGGGAAGATTTAAATTTAGAGGAAATGAACCCATATTCGCGAGGTGGATGATTGGAAAAAACATTTAGGAAAAACACTCTCCAGTTCACCTGACCGAGATTTGAGCCTTGATCTCCCCGTTCTTGGCAGCCTTGCTCAAAATGAAGCTAGCGCGTTAGCTAACTACGCCACCGAGGCAGGTCAATAAAAACATTATTATTAATTAAAATATTACTAGAGTAAATCACGCTAGACTCAGTAAAATATTTCATTCTGACCAAGGCTGTAGCTAGGACAACATTTTAGTGGGGGTTTGGTGGCCTCTAGAAGCTAACGGAATCTTATTTTTTTAATGGTATGTACGGGCAGAAACTCAATTCCTAAAATGTCGTTAAAACCTAGGCACTTACATACTATCCTCTAAGTCTGAACATTATTATTGAACACTTCTTTAATTCATTTAGATACAACTGTCGGCAAACTTGAGTGAGTGAACACATAAAAAGAGTTTTTTCCCATGGAATGAATCACCGCTCCACTTCCCTTTCGAGAGATTTATTTCACTTCCCTCTTCTTTTTTTAAAAAAATATAATTTAACATAAAAACTCTGACATATGTATTCAGTTTGGGGGAGAGAAACCGTTTCTTCGAAACTCATTTTTGGTTAGTCAACCAATCCCAAATACACATATTTTTAGAGAAAGTTTTTGATTTGTCCTTTCTCTCATAAATTCAGAGGTTTCAATATGTGTGTTTGAAAAAAAAAAAGCTAGAGTCCCTCCCACCTACATAATCCAATATTATATTTATATAAATGCATTTCCAAATTGGTCAATAATACAAAGAGGCATTGAAAATGGTTACCAATCACCAGGAAAAAGATGGGGCAGGTTGGCCAAGTTTGGGGCGGTTTGTACCCTGGATACATTCTGATCTTCAAAGGAATCAATTATTTGAAAACGCGATACTTGTGACATCACAATTACATTATTAAAAATTGGTTTAGCTGTCTTATAATAATTTATTTTTCCTTAAATGGGTTTATCATATAAATAAAAAAATAAAAATTACACCATTGGTTAAATATGAATTTATCCCTTCACGGCAATGATTTAACTGATGCTGATGGATATTGTGTCTGTTCTAGATGTTAATCTATAAGTCATAGGTTGATATAATCAGTCAGTTCAGAAAATGCACAATAAATACCTAATATAAATGAAGAAGAAAAAAAGGAACGTCATGCTTAGAAAATACTAATCTACCTTCCGTACTGAGGTCAACACAACTAGATTATTACTAATTATCTGTTATTAAAATTAGTCCTCAGAGTTATCATTGGCTTACATTAATTAGATAATCACGTGTAGAAATTAAACGTAATTCCACAAAGAATATAATAATTATCAAACCTCAAGGTCTATGATTTCATAGAGAGTATTACTTTATGTTTATTTTAATATGGTTACAATTTCGATCTTACTTATTGGGGGAACATTTGGCTAAAGTTTATGACGCCCAAACAAATGTATAGCTTAAAGGGCTGTCAGAAAAACTGATTATTCTGATAAGCGTTTTAACATCTCAAACGTACGTGAAGGCTTTACTAGCTTGAGTGAATAGCAAAACCAATGCAGCTAGTTATCTGTGTTGTAAATGTTTGTCTAGTTCCTTCAGGGTAGAGTTCAATTTATACCAAAACAAATGTTATTGTATTGTAATTCCATTGTATTGTAATTGTAAAGAACGTCATTTAATTAAGTGGAAAGTAAATTAGATAAAAGATACGATTAAAACAACTCTTTAGTAGTTACGAGAAAATATGTAAGAAAAAACTTTTTAATAAACATCAAAAAATTCAAGTTAACTTTAATGTATAGATAAAGTATTGAAATCATACACACTTTTGATCCTGAAATTGTTGTGGATCTTGACTATTATTCGCCTTCAAACTAATAAAGTGGGTCTTTTGTTTGTTTGTCTGTTTTAACTTAAAGTCGTGGTAAAACCAGTTTGATAGATTTATTTAAACTTGATATTTAGATAAATTTTGGGGTGGATTTTTCAGCGAAAAATTCTTCAAGGGTGCTTAGAATATAAACGTGTTTTGAAAATTATGTCAAAACTCTTATATATTATATGAGAAAAATTGTAGTACTAGGTAGAACTATTTAAACTGTTAGTAACACATTTAAAATAAATAGTATTAATGACTTAACGTTAAGGGTGTTTGTGTTTGGAGAGACTCAGAGTTAATACACATTCAGTGATCTAAGAAGGGTTGGAAAGATGATAGTTTTAAATCACTCCTAGTGCCCCTGACCAAATTTTGAATCTTTATGTTCGAGTCACTGAAAGTCTTAGTACATAGCAAGACAAATTCTATATCTTAGACCGTAAGACCATTGATTATTTATGGTTAAATATTTCACATGCTTGTGTCAATAGTGTATATTTTATTATTTAATATAATATTTGTGAATCGTTAATTTCTACTATCTCTTTCCATCCACTCCTTATAAATTTATTTATATTCATTTATCAGTAAACTAACACATTAAATTAATTTAATTGTGGAACGTCGACTATTTTACTTTCTGTCTTATTTTTGTCGAAGAGACAGTCACTCGCCTCAGGACCTAAAGGTGTAAGGAGCGGCCTGATAGGTGTTAAAAAAGATCCCAGAAAGCTAGGGTGTACCTACGAGACAAATATGACTGGGATCTAACAATATTAAATAACATATGACTCGGATATGTGCTGCTGTATGTTTGTAATTTAGAATTTCTTCTTAGAAATAAGCAAAACCGTTTAACTGACAATATTTTGGGCATTCTAAACATAATATTAATAAGTACTCTTAGAAATAACAAATAAAAATAATATGCAGACACTAATTTCGAATTACAAAAAAACAAAAAAACAAAAAACAACACAAATGCACTCTTAAATTATTAACATTATCACTTGCAACATAATTTGTTGTATTTGTGAAGAAGAGTAAAAATTTTATACATCAATATTTCAAGTTCAAAGTTGTTTTAAGGATCCTAAATAACAATTATCAACATATTTTATATGTAAATTAATAAAATGAAATTATTTTACGTTATTATTTATCAATGAAGTTTATGAGTTAGAGATAAAACAGTTATTTAAAGTTAAAATTTTATCCCCCAACCTCTTCCAAATCTACACGCGTAGTTAGGAAAGCCCATAATATTGGTAATTACTTTTTAATGTTATTTTAGAATAATGTTTGAGATTCTATAGTAGGCTAATTCAGAAATCGTTCACATTTCATGCTAAAAAAGTAGTTTATATTTGTAGAAGTTAATAATCTCGGTGTGGATGGCTTTAGAACAATACTATTTCTTATACATGCATGCATACATACATACATACATACATACATACATACATACATACATACATAATTACATACATACATACATGCATATTTAATTACATACATACATTCATAATTACATACATACATACATGCATAATTAATTACATACATACATACTCGTACATACACATATACATACACATATACATACACACATACATACACATGCATATGTACGTATACATACATATATATACATATATATATACATATATATATATATACATATATATACATACATATATATATACGGAATGAGTTTGTAGCGGACACAATAATTAACTAGTGGCCACAGCGGACGAGAGTGTTTACGTGTTGGTAGCGGACAGCACTTGGGGTTTGGAGGGGTGGCGGCGGCGAATTTTATCATCAAGTATGTATGTCTTTTGTAACTTATGATGGTTGCATGGGATCAAACTGCATACACTTTTTTTTTGTACTGTATATTGAATGGGTTAATGCAAAGTTAGTCACGTTTGAAATTTCATGCAGAACATTTCGTTCTTTGTCTTGGTTTTATTTATTTTTTATTTATTGCTTTTTTATGTTACAACCCAAGCGTCCTAAAAGTTAATGCAGAACAGTATGTTATTTGTATTTTTATTTGTTGGTTTTTCCATTGCCATGTGTTGTTTGCAACTCAGTTAAATTTTGTGGTGCAGCTGAGTGCTTGGAGACATTTCTTAAAATCCTTGCTGTTTCTGAAAGTTTTAAAAAAAATGGCAATCTTCTGGTTTCTTGTAGTTTCTGTTTTTTTGAGCCTGGCTCACCACTTTCATGTTGCCATTCTTGTAAAACAGCTCTCTATGTTTTTTTCAATGCCTGCACAAGCTTGAAAATATTCGGCTGTTTCTTCCCCATGCGTGAGTTGAGCTTGTGGTTCCATCCTTCAACAGCTTTGCGCACTCACAATGCTTGTACGCTAAGATCAGGAAATAAGGCTGTCAATTCCCAACACGTCCGCATCCAACACGTAACAAAAAATACTACTCAGTACTAAATGCATCCCTAATAACTTTATCTACACCTCCCTGTCTTTGCATACTCCAACAATACCCATACACCGAGTCATACATGCTCTTTTATTCTTAAAACTCTTAAAGGTTTTTCTTTTTCACAAATTTATTTAAAACATTTAACCTCGTCTTACATGGCCTAGCCATTTATTTTGATTCACATGCTCTACTTTCATATATTTTCTTTGTAACTCAATCCATACTCATCCTCTCCACGTGTCCAAACCAACGTAAGACGCTTATTTCACATTTACCAATTGGATTACATTTCAGACCAAATTCCTTTAGTACCCATTCATTGCTGACACTATCCGTACGATTTTTTCCACATATATTTCTTAGTTACCTCATTCCAATCACATTCACTTAGCTATTGTGTTTCTCCTGACAAACCCACAATTCAGATTTTTACAGCAATGTTGGCGTCAACAAAAGTCTATACATGCCTCTTTCGATACTTACCTATTTTCAATGGTCCACACAATATGATGCATGTATAATAAAGATTGTGAGGATTTCATATAAAAAAGAAGACGCTTACCAATATATATGTTAACCTTGAAAACTAATTGAATCTATTGCATGGTACTTTTATTAAATAATTGGATGTGTTGCTGACTCTGATAGTTTTGTCTTGATGCTTAATTCAGTATTTGCTTCACCATTAAAAAAAACCTAGTTAATGTAACTTTTGAGATATACTCATCAAAACACCTATATCATTGTTGGTTTTCTTCACCAAATACTCATTCAATAAATTTGAAACAATAATAATTAAGAAATCAATTTTTAGATAAAAATTCCAAAAAGGGTAATCAATCAATTTTACAAGCAAAACACAGTTTTTTATACAGTTATTATTTTACTTGCAAATAACGAGAGATGTCATGAAACATAAACTTAAACAAACAAAAAATCCTGACAATAGACCATTATGTGTCAATGTTTATCATCAGCTTAGAGGTTTAAACTTCCCTCCTCTTAGCAAACAAAGTCGCATCGGAAGTTGATGGCGAGACCACTCCACCGAACTTGCACAAAGCTTTCCGAGTTAGTTTTCGTAACCGAAATCATATACACTCATATCAAATAACTAGACCCTTCCCCCCTCCCTCCACCCCGCATTATTATTTTCAACACACATATTGAGACTCTACTATAAAATATGAGTGACTATCGACATTTATATTAGGAATAAATTAAATTTTCAAAATACAATATAGCTTATATTATTTGATGATGATGTAGCTTTATATTGGTGAAAGAATTTTTAAAATCGGTCCAGTAGTTTTTGAGTTTATCCATTACAAACAAAAAATCAAATCTTTCCTCTTTATAATATTATTAAATAATTAACTATCAAATATTATAACAATGGTCATTATAATAATAAATAATTATATACAAAAATAATAACAAATCATATAAAAGTAATAATTATACTTTAATCTATTTTATCCTGTTTTAAGAACGAGCAAAATCGATTATTTCTGCCAACGTTAACTTCAACCACAAATGGTGTTTGGGAATGTTGCTGTCCAGTGAAATACTGATAATTCCTTTCCTCTTCTCACATATATCCTACTCTAGGAAAACGTGAAGTAATATTACTGTAGAAGTAGGTAATTTCATTTAGTATAATCCCATTGTAAACTTCACTTCACCATTGTAGGCCTGCTTTAAACTGATTCGCTTGCCCACCATATTATATTTCTTGCAGATTGGCTGTATTGTGGTGTTTATTTAGTACAGGTATAATCTACACGAAATATAGTATAGTATATAAAATGGTCCCTTAGGGATAGCATACTTAAAATAATATACATAAATAGATCATTGTTAATATAATGAATTCTTCTTTATAATATCAGTATATGGCCCTATTAGGAGTTCATAGAAAGATTTGTTACGGATTATACCACTTAAATTCTGTGATACCAGATTAGATGGGTAATCAAGAGGATCCATGATAGATTTCTGATGAAACAAATAACATATATATGTTTCTGATTAAACATATTTGTATCTGAATAATTGTATATTAAACAAAATAGCTAATATCTGGAAAATATATATTTGAGGACACCACGAGGTCTTACGAGATTGAAGCCAACCCAAACTTGCTTTTAACGCATTCAAATGGCATAAATAAATAAGGCATGAAAAGGAGGAAAAGACTCATGCGTGTCCTTAGAGAAAAAATTGTGAAAATCTGAACTTCTGCAGAATATTTCGGGCAATTAAGTAATACAGCAGTAAAATATCTACCAAGTTATCTTGGTAAATATTGGCGCATGTCCAGTGTAAGTTTTACGTCCGTAGCTTGTTCAGGACTGCTCTAACTGGTATTGATGCGAATTATCAAATTTAAATATTTCAATCTAAATACCATATTTGTTTTATCTAAGCATAATTTTATCTATTTAACATATTAATTCAACACATTTTCTACAATTATCTAACAATAAATTATTATTTAAATTAATAATTAATTTAAAGCCCAAAGATAAAAAAAAAGCAAACAAGACTTGAAAAATTTGTATACCAGACCCCACATTCCAAACTGCTTGCAAATCTCCCGGGGTCATACACCATCACTGCTTATCACTAAATATCAGACTCTATCTTAAAGATCCAATCGAACTTGTGTTGATAATGTTGGCTGTGATTCTGACAGTCAGTGTTTTAATCCTTTCTCTTTGTGATACTTTTTATAATACTAATCTATGGACTTGAAAGGGTTTCTCATGGCGGGAACAGCATGAACCACTCGTATGTATGGTTCAGAATCACTGGCTCTATCACAGATACAAAATATCACATTTGCCTATATGAGAATAACAGCGCTACTCCCCCCCCCCCCCCCNCCTATGCCAGCACTATTAATAACAAAAAACTAAATAATGTTTATTATATAAGTAAGTTTTGTGTATGATAAAAATAAATTTGTTATAATTTATTTGTGTATAAATTTTAAAATTTTTCCAAACAATTAATAAGTGTTAGCTAATAAATTATTATAATGTCTCATTAGATTATAATTCAGTGTACAGATCTATCTTTGGATTTCAAATTTAAATATATACCAAAAATTCAAATTAATAATACATAATATGAATAAATAATAAAACATTCTTCAATGGCCAAATGGTATTAGGCATCAATCATTCTCAACGTGTAGCACTGGCCTTCTGATGATGGGGAGATCGTAATTCGAATCTTCCACCCAAATGCAAGTAGAGTACCCCTAAATTTTTCTTCCTCATTACTACCTCATTAAAGTCATTATCATTTATGCGAATATCTTGAACAAGTAGTAACATGTATATGTAATAAATAACCACTGTCCACGTAGCTTAAAACGTAAATTTTGCAATAAATTTCGGCATAAGTTAACAAATTGTTTGTGCCTGATTTAAAAAGAATGTTTCCAGCATATGGCAGTGATCTTGGAACCCACAGACCGACATACGAATTGCAAAACGGTCGAGTTAAAACAGGACTTTGCTTCCATGGGAATAAAAATAGATGGTATATTTAAAATACCTGAAATTAATATAAAATGTTCCTGCTTTCAACCATAACTAGCCTACATGCAACATAAACTTTCCACTTACTTAAACAATACAAGAACCAATACAAATGCCAATCAATAAGTGGAGGTAAAGATTTAAGACTTGACTGAGTGCCCAGACTATGGTTCTTAGCGTGTTATTTATCACTGTGTTTTCCCAAACTCTCTTCAGACTGATTAGAATATATTCCTTTTATTGTTCTTGATTTGCTACTCATAATAATCTGTCCACAAAAACATTTTCAATGATTTTATTAAAAACATATAAATGTCTCAATTGAGTCTCTTTAAATTATAATTACTTATCAGCACCTTCATGATGCAAGCAGATTGTATTGTATTGAGAGTTGATCAGTTCTTATTGTTTTGAAATGCAAGTCGTAACCATGCAGTCACAAGGTAATAGAGATTTTTTCTTACTATGGGTATTATAAACAAGCTAAATATTAAAAATGTAGGTAGAAAAATTACAGTTTTTAAAAATAAAATAATTATTAATATATATAACTATATACTATATTACTATAATATATACTTTATAAATATTATGTGTATATATAAGTAAAAACATTTTTTATCTCTTATCTTATATATTATATTAAATCTATGTCAAAATATTTTAACTTATATATACATAATATTTATTTAGTAAATAATTATATATTTATACATATACAGTAGATATAATGATAATATAAAATGCGCATACAATGAGTTTGGTCGGAAGAACAGTAGATAAATTTAAACACATTATTTGTAGCTAACATTGAAAAATTATAAAATTTTATCATATAATTTGAGTTATTCTATAGGTATTTATAGTGTCACTCAATAGTAACGCCTGCAGATAGCATGACTTGATGTATGAATACATTTAAAAAAATTGTTGCTATAGTAACTAACTTCTACTGTTCTTGGTACCAAAATCATTTTATAGTAGATATATATACAACATTTATACAATTTATATTTATTTATATAAAGTATAGTCATGTTGAAAGGACGAGTGTGGATCTAGTGACGAAGTAAATATATGAAGGTAGAGTATGCAGATCAAAAGGAAGGGATATGCCACGTAAGACGGGGCTAAATGTTTTAAACAAATATGTGATAAAGAGAGATATTAAAAGTCTGTGGAATAAAAGAGCATGTATGACTCGGTGTATGGATATTGTTGAAGCAAAGGGCTATGCAAGATTAGGGAAGTGTAAAGAAAGTTAGCTATAGTAGCTCCATGGCTTCTTTGGTGCTGACTGACAGCTTTGAAAAGTTACCAGACCAAATTATGTATCCCTACGCCGAACCAAATGATCTGCAAAAACATGTATTTAGGAGCTGTCACTTTTGACAGTCAAAATTTAGGTATATATATAAATGTTGACTGTCATAAGTCAGCTGTGAGCTGTCAGTCAGCACCAAAGAAGCCATGGGGCTACTGTAGAATGGTTTAGGTACGGATTTTTTTTCGAGCTATACTCCCAGTTTCTTGCCTATCCCATAGTAATGTGACTATATATGTGTGTATGTATGTATGTATACAAATAATGGAAAATGTTGATTCCCAAATTATGATGGATCAAAATTTTCTGTTTCCCCGAACTTGAAAAAGAGATATTTTACCAATTATTCTCTTTTCACATATTTGCTTGCTCCTCCGTCCAGCTGTTTGATACTTTGAATCTCTGAGGCATAATAAACCTGTTTGTTGGATTTCACTCAAATCTGAATTTTTATATATCTATTCATACCTAGAGAATCGATTCTATCTTTAAAATTAGAGGCATTTTACAAACACTGATTTCTGAAATTTTGAGGGTTACAATAAATAACTATAAAGATTTGGTCAAAAATTAAATATGAAAATGTTTTATAGTATATAAAAAGATATGGTAACATTCATGAGAAAAATTATTAATGTTTTCTTATAACTGATTTTTGAAATTTATTTGGATCTTATTATGAATTATGTTCAATATCTTTCTACTATAAATTTTAGTATCATCAAAACTCATATATTTATATCGAATTATTAAAACAAGCTTCTTAATTGTTAAGTGATACTTGAATTATGTTGATTA
Organism: Timema douglasi; assembly: GCA_901482245.1. Classification (NCBI taxonomy): domain Eukaryota; kingdom Metazoa; phylum Arthropoda; class Insecta; order Phasmatodea; family Timematidae; genus Timema; species Timema douglasi. Next base: position 42,864 of record CABEEJ010001440.1, read on the forward strand.
TTTGAAGCTGAGAATAATACATTTTTACTCTAAAATACACAGTTATAAAAATAAAAATAATTATATTGTATTTAGACTATATTCCATAGATGAACCAAAAAATAATAGCTTTACCTTGTTAATCAACCAATTTATATTTTATGTGTAGTACATTGTTTCAGATAAGATACCATGTCTACCTGTAAGATACGTCCTTGTTGGAATGGTTTTTCTGGGTCAACTGATTCAATATATGAACAAAATAAACCTCCCGGTGACAATTGTTGCGATGGTGAAATCTTCATCTCAATCTCAAAAATCAAATAACTTGACGTTCTTGAGTGCGCAAGACGTCTGCCCGTGGACCAATGAAACAGAGTTCCAAGTTTCTTCTTCCGGGACTAAGGTTAGAGCAGCTCTTCTTATCGCCATTGTGTATTTAAACTCTTCTGTGTTATAACTATTGTAATCACTTTATTGAGTTAAGGGCAAGTAAGCTAAAATCTATAGGCTATACACGCACATTTATTCGGAGGTAAAGTGTGAAACAATGTTTAATAGAACCCCGAAATGATTTGAAACCACAAAGTTACTCTTCACCTGAAAACTTGTTCAGATTATGAATATTTCGTTGACAAAGCTGTTGATAATTATTTTCATTGACTTCCTGGAGATATCATTACCAAGCTGGATTTTATTCGAAACTTTGTAAATCTGTTATATGGTGTATATGTCCTTTCTCTTGCGTTTCTTCTTTAGAGCTCCCTCTGGAGATGTTAATCTGGTTCTTTCTGGCCTTATTTGCAGTTTTACCGCTGGTTCTAAGCCATATACCTAACAACTAGGCCCTCTTTACATTTGCTTACACATATATCTTTAAAAATATCACATATAAAATGTTTCCATTAATTTTCATATTTTATAGTCACCGAGTCAGTGTGACTGGCTACGTTACTTTTAAAGTATTTTTGTCAAGTTTCTTTCCAAACACATCTCTCTGAATACGGTTACATTCATCAGATTCAAGGAACAATGTAAAACTCATCAAATAAAATATATAACAAACTGTTTACGGTCCTAAAAAACTCATATTTAATGTTATAACTTGTTTTTACACTAATCAAGTTTAACACTAACATAACAAAGCTAACTAAAAATATTTTCTAAGCCTTTAAAATTAAAACTTTAATATATATATATAAATTAAAGTTGGTTACGTTAAACCTTTTGTTTATTATTTTAAGAACGAATGTGTTTATCTTTTATTTAAAGTTATATCTTTGGCCACAAAGAAATAGGTTTTGAATTTTTTTTAATGTTCTTTCAACAAGAATTAGGGTAAATTATGTTTATCTTTTTTAATGTTTGCCCATAAATAACAATGCACTTTTTATTTTGTGCATAAAGATATTTCATATATGCTTGTGATAAGATATTATTAACAAGTGGTAAAATTGATTTTGAAGATGTAAATATTTTCTATTTTTTTTAAAGAGTGGTGAGTTTGATTGGACAGAAACCATGCAAGGCTTCCTCTTGTCTGCCCATTTCTATGGATATTCAGCAACGCAACTTCTTGGAGGGAGATTGTCCGATAGATTTGGGGCAAAGATGATCATGGGCCCGGGAATATTAGCTACGGGTCTTCTTTCCCTTCTCACTCCAGTGTTCGTAAAGTGGCATGTGGCTGCTTTTGCGGCTGTCCGAATACTTCAAGGAATGTTCTCCGTAATAAACATTTATCACTTGAATATTTTATTTTTACAGAATCTTAGGATAGCCTGGTAGTGTTAAGAAAGTTGTACATCAGAATAAATCCATCAGCATTCACTTAGAGAATGAGTGGGAAACCAATAGAGAACGCCAGATTCAGTAAATCTATTAACATCTCCTTTAAATATTATTATTATTATTATTTAGCACTGCGTCTTACTACCCGTTCGGGTTATACGCTTTAATTACTAATTAAGCTATTTGATTGGGAATTGCGAAGGTTGAATTAGAGGATGTGAACACTCATTTGTGTGGAGAGAGAGAGAGTGGCAAACTATTTAGGAAAAACCACCCCCAGCTCTCCCGACCGAGATTCGAACCTCGATCTCCCCGTCCTCGCCGGTCGAGATCAACACGACTAGCGCGTTAGCCAACTACGCCACCGAGGCGGGTAAACGGTCCTTTAAATAGTACACGTGACCTCCAATGAGGCCAATCATTAATTAAGGATTATGATCCATATATCACGATGGATTAAACATCAAGGCTATTATATTTGTTAGTTATGCCTATAGCCACATATAGGTATCAAGTTCTTTAAATTGAAAAATAGACACCTGGACATGGGAATTGAACTCAGGGTCTTTGGCTTAATACGACAATGCTCTAAACACTGAGCTATCCAGGAATAGCTCCATGGCCGGTGTTATTATTCACTCATTCATTCACTGAATGTAATCAGGGACTCCACCTTAAAATATGAGTGAAGAATAATTCTGAGCAAGATTGATGGATAGCTCAGTGTTTAGAGTATTGACGCACTAAGCCAAAGGTCCCGGCTTCGATTCCCGTGTACAGGTATCATTTTTTTAGATTTAAAGAACTTGATACCTAGATGTGGCTATAACCATAACTAACAAATATAATATCCTTGCTGTTTAATCCATCATGATATATGGATCATAATCCTTAATTAATGATTGGCCTCATTGGTGGTCACGTATACTATTTAAAGGGGATGTGAAGTTCTTTCTCCCAAATTGATTTAATTATTTTGAAGGTGACCTGGCGGTCTAGGGGTAAGGTGTCCGACTTCTATGCTGGCGGCCGGGGTACGATCCTCGGTCCCGGCAAAGATTTATTTGATTACCAAACCCTTCCTTCACCTCTGACAAGACATCTTGTGAATGTGAGGAATGCCAGGCCTCCACCGTGGTTCGGATTCCACGTTAAACTGTAGGTCCTTCATTTCATCTCACAATCACCCTACCATTACACATTAGCGTAAGTTCGTACAACCCGAACGTGTAGTAAGACGCGGTGCTAATAATAATAAAACTATTTTGAATTAAATAGTTTTTTAATTTTATTAAATTCAATATTGTTTATTAAATTAATTTTATGTATTTTTTTTATCATCGCGTATTACTAGCCTTTATGGTTAAATGCTTACGTACTGATTACGCTGATAGTATTTGGGATTAAGAAGGTTATATAAATTTAAAAATGTACCCAAATTAGCGTGGAGGGAAAGTTTAAAACCATTTAGTAAAAACTATCCTCAGTACATCCAGCTGATATTCAAATCTTGATCTCTCTGTCGTCAGCAGTTTAGTCTTCTGAGAGAGTAGCTCCTTAGACCATGCGACCAACGAAGTGGGACTAGTTTTAGCTCAACTTGGCTTACAAAAAATATCAATTATTCTTCAACGATTTCACTAAATTGTAACAGCCATCAATTTCTCCCCCATGCTTAGACGAATATGGTAAGGATGAGGAAGATATGAATTAAAGGTAATATACCTACGTTTACGTGAACATAAAGGGAAAACAATTTTTGGAAAACTGTATTTAGTAAACTTGGTAAGACTTGAACTCTTTTAATTCTGACACCAAATAACTATATCAGATGAGGTGGTTGCCTATATCAATGTTCTCATCATTTCGAGCTGTATATAAATTATTTGTTTAAAATTAAAACTCGCTGTATAGGTGGGAATGAAGTTTTTTTTTATTAAGGTAGCATAATTTATTCGAATAAATTAAAAAATTGTACAAGGACATGGGAATTAAACCCGGGACCCTTGGCCAGATGTCATTCTGCAATTTATTCTAATATCACTCAGCTATTTCTTATTTCCATTTATATAACATCATTCAGCCTTCAAGCTTCACCTTTCATATGCATTTAATTGTATAGCGTTGCGTTCTTCCATAATTTATTATAGTTTTCCAACCCACCTCGGTAGCGTAGTTGGCTAACACGCTTGTGTTGAGCTCGGCTGCTGAGGACGGGGAGATCGAGGTTCGAATCTCGGTCGGGTGAACTGGGGGTGGTTTTTCTTAAATGGTTTGCCACTCTTCCTCCGCGCTAATGGGGGTTCACTTTATCTAATACAACCTTCCCCATTCCTAATCCATTAGCGTAATTAGTACTTAAAGCGTTAAACCCGAACGGGTTAGTAAGATGCGGTCCTAAATAATAATAATAATAATAATAATAATAATAATATAGTTTTCCGCGGTCGGGGAGGCTGCAGATATAATGCTTACTAGGTGGACTAAAGATGATTTTTCCTCAATGATCTACATCTATATTAAAATTACATCCTTATTTTCCATACAAAATTAAAATAATATGAATATTTACGAACATTACCCTAACGGGTAGTAAAGCACAGTGAAACAAAGCAACGTATTTTCTAATTGAAAAAAATAATTCAATAGTAGCTCGCTCCGTTGGCGGCATGATCCAAGACGCTACTCTTGCAGTAGACTGGACTGTAGATGATAGGTAGATAGAGATTCAAATCTTGGTCAGGTGTATTGAGATTTTTCTCCTAAATGGTTTTCTGCTCTCCCTCCACGCATCTGTGGTTATACTTCTAATAAATGTAATCTTCCACGTCCTTAAAACTATTAGCTTAATTTGTGCATAGGCGTATCACCCAAAAGCGTAGTAAAACGCGATAGTAATAAAAAAAAAAATTAACCAGCTACTCTTTAAAATACACAAATGTTGTAGGTAGAAATATTTAGACCCATGGTAAAGTATATTTACACTTATTTCTAATATTTCCCTATCTTAACGGAATAAGAAATCAAATAAAAATATTTCGAGTATCCTAAATTAACATTAAACTTAAAACTAAATTGAATCAATATTTAACTTGTCATTAAGTTAATATTTAATTTAATGTAATAATCTAAATTACAGGGTCTCTACACAGTTTCAAGTCAGTGTATTTTTTCGAAATGGTTCCCCGTTCAAGAGCGACAGAAAATGTTTTCTATACTAGCTTCATGTAAGTACAGATATTGCATATGATAGGAGCTTAATATTTGAACAAAAACTAAGATATACATCAAATAACGGTGTAGTTTTAAATAAAAAAATTATCAACCTCTTCAAAATTTGGCTCTGTATTTTATTTTTATCCTAAAATAGAATTTTCCTCTTTATTGTGGATTAAGAATTTCTATTGTTTTTCTTTCCCCTCTTTATTATAGAAATGACAAAGAGGTATTGAATGTGCAGGGTGAACGGGAATATAATGTTAGACAAAAATAGAGAGGTAGTTCCAAAAAATGACACAAACCATTTTAGGTTAAACTTGACAGCGATTGATACTTTCTCACATACCGAGGGGGTCGCCTTAAAGTTTGGATAATTCTAGAAACACTTTATGATTACTATTATGTTTAAAGTATTTGACGTTCACATTCTCAACTGTATTCATCTGAAAATCAGTTTGGTCAATTCAAGTTGTCCATGGTGATTTAGTCGTTCAATCATATCAATACTAACTTTAATCGATGTGTGATCTTCTTTGTTCTTTTAGCCGGTATAGTCGCCAGTTTGTTGAGTAACAGCCTGTTTGGAGTTATAGCTGGTATTTCTTGGGAGCTTGTATTCTATTTTTGTGGAGTAGTATCTGTGACGTGGTTCGTACCTTGGCAACTCTTGGTGTACAGCACCCCGGAACAACACCCAAGAATATCCGCTGGTGAGAAGAATTTCATTCTTAAGGATATGGAACACAAGGAAGAACTAAATAAAAAGGTTTGCCTATCATGCTTCAGTTATGATGTATTATTTAAAAAAGTATAGATATAGAATCCCACATTGGTGATCGTATGATACGAGTTATTGGACCGGAATTTGGACTTGGGAGTCAACGATGGAAAAATCCTATATAGAAATCTTGTCAAGCAAGCTGAAGATGGTTTGACGGTTTTATTTAGCTTCAAATTGCCTATCTAACTAAAATTTTAATGAATATCTTATAATCCCATCCTTAGTACTTATATATTATTATTATTATTATTAACACCGCGTCTTACTACCCGTTCGGGTTATACGCACTTACGCTAATGTGTAATGGTAGGGTGATTGTGAGATGGAATGGAGGACCTACAGTTTAACGTGGAATCCGAACCACGGTGGAGGCCTGGCATTCCCCACATTCACAAGATGTCTTGTCAGAGGTGAAGGAAGGGTTTGGTTGGTAAGCAGATAAATCTGTGCCGGGACCGAGGATTGAACCCCGGCCGCCAGTATAAAAGTCTAACACCTTACCCCTAGACCGCCAGGTCACCTAAGTACTTATATAAAATAATGACTTATTTTGTACTAAAATTAACACGGTGTTCGGAAACTCATCGCCCACACTGCACATATAGCTTGTTTGAACCAAAATAAACAACAACAAAAATCCCGATAGACCTATATTAGTAAAATTATGCTGATACCATTAAATTTTGTTCAGAGTTTTGAAGTATAGCGCTGGGATAGCAAGGCTGTTCAAGCATGCGTGTACATAAGAGTTAGATGCGTGACACTGCACATGTAATAATGGCAAGCACTTTCTCTGATTTAGGAACGTTAATGATGACCCTCAGAACGTATCGTATTTTTAGATGTACTGCTGTGTTGTTTACTAATAATTGTGATATTTTCTGCTGCCATGCTCCAAGATGTCAAGGTGTGTAGTGCCGTGCGACTAGATACTATTCAACCTGATGTACATGCATGCTTGATTAGCTTTGATATCCCGGCGCTGTACGCCGAAATTTTGGACAAAATCTAATTACGCTAGCATAGCTTTTTGGATGACCAGTAAGTGGTATAAGTATTTTGTATTACTTTTGGTACAAACAAGCTATATGTGCAGTTTGGGTTATGAGTTTCCGAACATTCTGTAAATAAGGTAATAAATACGGTATGATAGCAGAGCTATAAAGTGAAAAACTGATAGAGTTGGATTAATGAGATAATAATAAGTTAGTGCTGTTAATTACGATACATCTAATGCTAAAAATTCATCTTGAATTTTTGGTGTGTACATAAATATATTAATATAGATATTTCCGAAAAAATTCAAACTATCGGTGATGAATTCACAACTAAACAAAAACTTTATCTTCCATGTTTCAAAGCACACGATAAGATGATAAAAATCCTTTTGAGATTAATCAATTCATTCACTCATTATCAAAGAATATTTTACTTCTTAGAATACTTTGAAAAGTTAAGTAATTGTGTCTATGTAATAGCGACGTACAGTTAATAGAGCTTCTAAATTAAATATATAGGTTTGTTGCTGAAAATATATTACCGAAATGGAAATTAAGCTCATGGTCTTTGGTTTAGCTTGACAATTAATTTATCTCAGCGTTATAGAGGAATAGTCCCATGCCTAGTCATTTTCACTCACTGGTTTAAAGGGAGTCTCTGCAATGGATGCATGAATTCATTGGCACCTGTAGCTCTCTTCGTATCATAGATACTGTCGAATCGGAATAGATTTCTTGCTGCCTTTCATTATAACATTATTAATAGAAGGTCTACAGAAAGCTAAATTATGGACACAGTGAGAAATTAACTATTGTGACGAAAAACACTAAATTAATTTAATATGATTTAAATTGAATAGTGACATCTGTAGACGGGAATTAAACCCGAGACCTTTGGCTTTGTGTGACAATGCTCTAACCACTAAGCTATCAAGGTGTCATCCCGTGCCCAAGGTCATTCTTTACTAATATTTTAAGGTATATTTTGTGATGGATGTGCGTGTGTAAATCGTCAGATACATATGTGAGTTCAATTAAGATATCGAGCTATCAGATAATACATCCGCCCTCGACTTGGTAAGACCATATGCTGTTAAATGTACATTGACAAATGTACGATTGCGCATCGTGATTGAATAAATATCAAAGCTATTTTAATTTATTGTAACATTGTAATTTTCAGAATATGATTTCCTGGTGGTATTATCCCCATTAAAACGCTTTAACAATAGTTTCGGCTATTTGTTACATTAATATCTGCAAACGTACAATTATTCTATAATTGTCTATTGGCTGCAAAATGCCACTACCGAGTCGGCCTTGGCTGCGTTGTCTGATGGCTGTGATCTCATATAATCACAATATATAGCTGACGACTTCCGCATTCCATATTAGACTCTGCCTTAAACTATGAGTGAAGAATGACCATGAGAACGGGACGAATCCTGGATAGCTCAGTGGTAAGAGCAGTGGCGTACTAAGCCGAAGGTCCCGGGCTCGATTCCCGTGTCCAGGTGTCATTTTTCAACTTTCAGAATATTTTAGTTTGTTGGTTACCTTTATAGCCGCATCTAAATATCATATTCTCTATAATAAAATAAATCCAATATTTAACAAATATTATCGCTTAAATACCTACCTAATCCATCATGATATGAGCATTCGCATAGCTGTCACCGTACTATATTGGCAGAAAAATCCCTGCAGAGTTGAAGATGGCTGCGTTATATAATGGCTCGTGAGTTCTGATCACACATGTGCAGCTAACGATTCCCACATGTTTATTACAGACTCTGCCTTAAAATATGAGTGAAGAACCACTCTGGACACATAACGATTACTCGATAGCTATGTTGTAGGAACACTGGCGTATTAATCGATTCTAATTTCCAGGTGTCATTGTTCAATTAAAATAATATGATATTCAGATGCTCCTATATTCGTAATTATCAAATAACTTATATATTAATTACATGACTATATTTAGTCGAAATTTATACCCAGTGATGTCTTTAATCGTAACCAAAGTCAATTTATATATTCTCGAAGTTAAATATAGTGTTTCTTCAATTGAAAATTTAATATAAACCATTCTTATTTTTTTCAGTTTAATGAGGTTTGCTGTAAGGAAAATTTAAAGGTTTTTTTTAAGTGGTTGTTCCCTCTTAGCTTGACGGATTTAGAAAGATAAGCACTATAAAATTTAGACTCCATTATATAAAATAGAAAGGGAGGGACTAAAATGAGTAGGTAGCTCATCCGTTGAGGCCTCTCGTTTAACTGTTGATAACACTTCTATTCTGATGACTAGTATAAACACTCCGTTTACACTTTGCACCTGTACAGGAAGGCACTGCGCTCGGAAAAATTATAAATATATATTTTATGATTAACAAATTTTTACATATAATTTTAATCTACATCTTGACAGGACTATTCCTACTGGCCATTTTTGTGACCAAACTAAACATTCTAAGTTGTTGACGATTTAAAAAATAAATAAAAAAAAGCTTTATTTTAGCACTGCATCCTACTATGCGTTCAGGTTATATGTATAAAAATACATTTCAAGATAAAAATAATAATTTTGTGACAATTTAAGACTATTTTAAAAGTTATTTAGTATTTATTTCAATAAAATTATTTAAAAATTCACTGAGTTTAACCTAATTTCCTTAACTTGTTGGAGGAGGGATACTACGTGGTTTCAGCCCACAATCTACCCATATCGACCTAGGGGCCACCTCTTGTTGGCAAATATAATGCAAACATCCAAGGATTGAGGGTGTTATGTAACTAGTTCAACGAACTCTCCAGCCATTGATCTCAGTTTTCTACATTGGAGCCGCTACTTTTTCATTCAAGTAGCCCCTCCTTTGTCATCACGAAACTGATTTGACCCTGTTTCCACGGAACTCCTGGATCTGTAGCCAGAAACTCTGACAACTAGACCACGTGTGTTGTCTTAACATGATAAATACTATCTTAAACGTCACAATAGGGTAGCATCTGTTAAATAATATTAATTCAATATTAATTTCTATTTTTGCAATTGTTTACTTAAACTGCTTTCAGGAGAATGTTCCAGTGCCATGGAAGAGTATTTTCACATCCCCTCCAGTATGGGCCATGATCGGTGTCAACAGTGCTTCAGCTTTTGTCGGATACATGCTCATGACAGAGTTGCCAACATATCTGAATAATATGTTTCATTACAGTGTCGAATCTGTAAGTTATATTCATAAATATGGTTTAATTAGTTATATAGCCACTGTGAATTTTGTCCATGTGTTTACGGTAAATTAAATTATACTTTAACCCACATCGTTTGACACGTGGTCTAATGTGCTACATTTGCAGTAGACTATACTGCCTATGACGGGGAGATAAAGGTTATAATCTTGGTCAGGTGTACCGTGAGGGATTTTCCAAAATAGTTTTACACTCTACCTCCACGCAAATATGATTACACTTTCTCTAAATATAACCTTTATAATCCCTAAAGCCACTAATGTAATTGATACATAAGCGTATAACCCAACCGGGTAGTAAGACGCAACGCTAAATAAAATTCACCTATTTCGGTGGCCACATGGCTTCTCTCTAGTGTTAGAATAGATTGCCGAGGCCAGTGAGATTGGGGTTTAAATTCCAGTCGAATGTACTGAGTGGTTTTCCAAAATGTGTATCCCCTCTCTCTTCACGAATGTGGATACAATTCCACTTAATCAAATATTTCTAAGCCGTAGCTCATTGGCTTAATTAGTACACTAGCGTATTACTTGAACAGATGCTGTGCTAAAATAAAGATCAATTCCTTTCCTGTATCAGTTTCTCTTGGGATAAATATGTCGAGGGTTTGAAACTTGGTTTGGATATTTACAACAATATGGTGTAATAAATTTATAATATTTTCGCAATGGTGAATATAACTTGATCAATCGAAAACTTTTAATAAAGCGAGCTGTTATTTGTTTCAAAGCATCATTAAATATATTTATGACCCAATATTTATCTTTATTTGACTTAATAAAAATATATCTTTAAATAGTTTGCAGAGTTAATATTCTATACATAGCTGTTTATATTTTCACATTGAGCTACTATGTAGGATTAAAAATTAATTAATCAAATATTATAAAAACATAATCTATAGAAACTAGCTCCTCAATCATTGAAGATAAATAGTTCACAATTATTATTATATGACCTTTCTAAAGTGATATTATGCAAGTTATTGTTATTTTATTGAAAAAAATATTTTTTTATTCACTATCTTGTTTGAAATGATTTTTAATGGCTATTTAACTATTGAAGTTCTCCAAGAAGAAAAAAAATTCCTTAATAATTTCATGGCTCTTATGTATTAAATATAATTAGTATTTTTAATTTTATTTTTATAAGTGGTTAGAGGACGTGTTCAAATAACATTTTATATCAACTACACAGAATTTGCTTTAATTGCCTCTTGAATTTTGCAACTGTTTATAATTGGTTCGTTTAATTTAAAAGTAGGTAACTTAAGTCGTAATCCCACGTAATTTATCAATACCCTGTCTGCTATTTTCTCTATAAAATTCCACTTTTATTGACGAAACAACTAATTAGTACTAATACATTTGAAGACCTACTTTCCAGAAACTTATTTTGAAACTTGTGACCCAGACATCTATTGATAGCTGTGAATTCTTGAAGACAGGATTTTAAAGAATTAATTTATAGTAGTTGAATAAAAAGTTTACACTAACTGGAGAGAAAATGGTTACCAACTCGTCTGTTTTTAAGGAATATAAAACTCAGAAATGACAGCACAATAATTTTACTGGTTATTCTCTACCGGTGTGAAACGCGATCTCTTAACAAACACGACAAAAAAAAAAGGTGTTTGAAAACAAGGTTATTAGAAAGATATTTGGTCCAAAAATGAACATTGATATTAGGGAATAGAGGAGTTCGCATATTGATGAGTAATATACCCTATACTCATCACAAGACATTGTTAGGATACTCAAGACTCGTATGGGAGAATCTAGAACCGTGTTCAGGATACCGACTGGCAAACCCAATGGGGAGGTACCATTGGGAATACCTGAACGTAGATGGGAGGATAACTTTATAATGGATTTGAAAGAGATATGGTGTGATGAGGTGGACTGTCTGGTGGACTAGCTCAAGATAAAGATAGGCTGCTTACTTTTGTAAGTGTGACAATTGACTTTTGAGATCCTAATGCCATAGAGTAAGTAAGTCTCTTATAATTGTAATTAGAATTTTATTATAATCTTCTCTGTCAAAATATATTTATCACTGTGTATCACAAACTATTGGACAAACAGAAAGAAAAGGTTTTCTTCTATCAGTCTACTATAGTCTTAGTTGCAATGAAATATTAAAATAATGGAATTAAAATTATCTATTTGTTATATATGTAATAAAATGGCTTATTAGTACATACTTATAGATACCCAAGTGGTTAATAAAATTGAACTAGATTTAATCATTATAGTAGGAAAACCACGAAAAATAAATATTAAATGATATTTACGTCATAACTAAATCAAATATAACTCAGAAAATACCAATCGCATTACTGTCACATGATTGTTTTAGAGTAGCACTATAAAAAATGTATCAAGATTATCATGCACGTGAAATATTGCGAAAGAAAAAAGATAATGCAAACAATATAATATGTTTACAATATTCTTGCCAGAGTTGCATTAACAAATTAATGATGATTAATATTTAATATCGTATTTTGTGCTATATGCATCAAAGTATTGTGGCCATATTTGTGATGGATTTTTCTTTAGTTTTGATAACTAGCACACATATAAATATAGTAATCTATGTTAAATATTAATGATTAAATTATTTACATTCCAGAATATAATAGAATTCTGAAAATTTGCTTTGCATAAGTTCCTAATAATTATATATTAGATATCACGTTAGTTTACGTTACAAAAATCTGTTATAAGTGGTAAAAAATTCAGTGATATAGTCTAGGAATCTAACACGCCAACAAACGACACAGTGGGCCGGACGTAATAAACGTCAGGCTCATCTGATCTTGTTTGTTATAGAAAGTTCGTGATTTTAATCTTGGATGGGCATTATTAAATTATCTTACACATTTTATAAATTAAAAAAAAGAGAACTTATTCCCTCAGGGTAGGTAAATTAGAACGACCATAAAGGAGAAAAAGATACGCTGCCAAAAAATATAGACGTAAATAATATAATTAGATTTTCACCTTTTCGATTTAATTTCTTAAGTAGGTTCTACATCTTTATGGACTCAACTGGTTGACAAAAATGAAAGTTAGCACCTATTATATCACTAAACTTCAACTTAAACTAAATATTTCAAAATACCAGATATTTTTTTAATTTCTAACCTTTACTTACAAAATTAATTTAATTTACATTTTAAATAATTAATTTACAAAATTAATTTTAAATTCTAATTCTAATTTAATTAATTCGTTATATATTTTTTAGTCTGGATACATTAGCTCAATTATGGCAGTTTTTGGAATGATAAGCTGTATCTTGAGTGGATTTATATCACAGTGGATACAGACCAAAGGCTACGTATCAAAACTAACTGCTTACAAGATATTTAATGGCATTGGTAAGTATATTATTAACTTTAACGAATAAGATCAATCAGAGCTATACACATCATTTACTGATGATTTAAGCCGTTAACAGTTTACTAATGTTTGAGCTAATGATTTAAACTATTTATAAACATTATTAATACATTTTAAGGTTCATTAATATAAACATATACATTTTATAATTTTGTTTTGAGCATTGTTTTAATCATTGTTTTATTGATATTCTTGTTAAATTAAAATTACAGTAGTTATATGAAATTATAGATAAGCTATTCAAATTTCTTTAGGTATTTAAATTGTACTAAGGTTTATTCATTTGAATGTATAAAAATATAATGTGACAGAATTGGGATTTGGTAGTTAAGAAAATCAATACCTAAATATTGTAAAAAACCTTCATGGTATTATCCCACCAGCGAGTTATACCTATTGAGTGACTGTTATATAATGGTGAATATATTATCAATATTTTAGTGTAGAAGGTGTCATGTGGTCAGCACAACGAACCCTTTGGCCATTAATATCCCTTTTCTAAACCAAAATTGGTACTCATTTATTCATATAACTCCTCATTTATCGTCATGAGGCTGTGTTGGATCCCGTTCATAACCTAATGTCTCAAATAAAAATCTGGATGTGCCGGGGATCAAACCCAAGATCCCTGGAACTCTAGACAGGAATTATGACAATTTGCCTACAGAGATAGACTAAAGTAAGCGTGTCGAGCTCGCTTGACCCTAAAGTCCACAACGAACATTGACAATAATGAGGGGGCAGCATTTCAGAAAGACCAATGTTGTCACCATCTTAAATGGAAAAATCTCAATTTTAAAAAATATCACTAGAGCGAAAAAAATTATATTACATAAAAAGTTAGTAATTATATTGCATTTTTTTGAGCAAAGAATTTTAAACTGTAGGCCAGGACAGGCGGTCATATCCATCTCTACACATGTTACCATGAATGAATTTCCTCTCAGATTCCCTTTTCATTTCTACTCCTTTAAGCAAACCGTTAATGACTCTACTGTTATAATGGTGCCCTGATGGTTTAGGGGTAAGGTTTCAGACTTCTGTGCTGGGGTATGGGTTTCAATCCTCGATCCCGGCACAGATTTATCTGATTACCAAACCCTTCCTTCACCTCTGACACTACGTGTACTAATCACAACTTGTGAATGTGGGGAATGCCAAGCCTCCACCGTGGTTCGAATTCCACGTTATACTGTAGGTCCTCCATTTCATCTCACAATCACCCTACCATTACACATTAGCGTAAGTGCGTATAACCCGAACGGGTAGTAAGACGTGATGCTAATAATAATAATCTACTGTTAGAATGTACAACTCCATGTCCCAAGGAAAACCAGCTTTTTATTTTATATAGTAAAAAATATATAATAAGATTACTTTAGTTTTTGTATTTATTATTATGATCACCCTACTTTATAAGGAATATTAAAGATAGAATCTCTTCTCTGTGGCCTAAGCAATAATTTATAAGCAGTATTTTATTATTATTTATCACATACTTTTAGGGTTTTAAAATATAATGAAAATGATATTTTTTTGTAAATTATATTACTTTTTTATAGGTTGCCTAGGTCCTAGCATAGTCTTGTTGATCATAACACTAGTCGGATGTGACTCATCTACGATAGTGGTGCTCCTGGGAGTGATGAAGTTATTTGGAGATGCTTACAATGGGGGGAGCGTCATTAATTCCCTCGACCTAGCGAGTAACTTTGTGGGCACAGTTGCTGGTATCAACATGACTATCGTTACATTGAATGGAATTCTAGCACCGCAATTAACAGGAATACTCACCGATGGAAAGGTAAGGAATATTATTACATCGCTAAGGTTACACCGTTAAAATATACATCTAATTAGTGAAACTCATCTATTTATTTTAGTAAAACACACACTTACTATTGAAAATTATAAATTAGTGTAATTAACTTATTTGAATTTAGTTACAAACTATTTCGCTGGACAGTAAATTTAGTAATATCTATGTTTGTTTATTTATTAGAACGTTGCAATATTGACATTTTATTATTATCATCAATTATTTTATACATTATGCTCATGAAATACGAACCCTTTAACATTTCTTGGGCTTATAACTGTAAAATAAAACATTGTTGAATATTTCAATTTGTGACTTTTATCATTAATTGATCATTAATCCTGATATTAGTTTTATAAATTTCCCCAATTTTGTCCTATCCTGGGCTAAGTTTATTTTTTTAATCTGTGTAACTTCTTCTAACATCGTCCACTAGTTGATCCATGTAGTACTCCAATCTTATTATCCCTCTTGAATTTCTCCTTTATACATCTTCTCCTATCATTATTTTAGTCAAACTATCGTTACTAGATTTATGGCCTATCATGTTAGCTCTTCTTTGCTCTATACTTTTCCAAATTTCCTTTCATTTGATATTATTAGCACTTTTGTATTTCAAACCATCTACATTCATATCTACATTCATGATATTTTCAACATTCTGCTGTACCAACACATTTAAAATACTTCTAATCTTTTCCTTTCATGTGAGTTTCATATCCATAAAGACCAATGACCTTTGTAATACTCTAATATTTCTTAAAACTGGTTTATTTCAGGAAACTTTAACTCAATGGAGAATAGTTTTCTATATTGCAATGGTGATATCTGCATTACCATTCTTCATATTTATGATATTCGGAAGTGCTGAGGAGCAACCGTGGAATAAACAGGAGAAAAGATATAAAGAAAAAGAAGATATTAATGAAAAGAAACATATATCAATTGATATTATTAATAAATAATGTTATGTAAATATGAAGTAACAATTCTGGAATATCCCAACACATTTTCTCACTAAACTTAAATATGTGAAATACTTTTAAATATACGTAAGAAACACCTACTTAAGACCACCCTACTAGATGTAATGAAACTGAAATTTTAATTGAAGAATCGTTTTAAGATTTAAAAATGTTAAAAATAATATTACTTTTTAAAATGTTTAAGGATTAAATAAATAATGAACATTGCAACCTGTTTGACATGAACAAATAAAATAGTTAATTGCATCTGTAATTTGTGTTAATGTTTTATATGTTAAATTAGTATTTATACTCAATAAATCATTTATGTTTAAATCAAAAAGCAAATATTGAATTGAAATCAATTAAAATATAGTTTTAGTGTCAAATTATCTCTAAATTTCTGTTGTATTATTTCTGAATACCATAACAATGTCTTAATATATAATTATTTCTTGTTATATTAATATAACCATAAACTATATTTCCTGCATTCAAGTTGGGGTACGGGTAAAAACCGAAATAAGAAAGATCGCAATTTTTTTCGGGTATATTGCTATATCACTATCAGTTTTGGATAATTACAGATTTGCCGTTTCATATCAGGATGTGGTTAGGCAAATTGCGATGTCACATTTAACTAGTCTTGTAAAATCACGACTATATTATTTATTCATACTGCTATATCAGGGATGGGTTAAAATATGTATAATTAATACTATGGGGATATAATATTATGTTACGCACTATCTTTACTAATAAATATAATATTACGTTATGATTTTTATATTAATTATGAAAAGTTACCTCATACGTGCGTAAGCTTTACGTACGTGCTTCTCGTTCACTGTGAATACTTAGTCACAAACGGAAATGTCTATCACAGGCTACTAACTATGTCCTGTATTAGAGTGAGTCAGAGCTTACGAAAAGGCCGAAAGTCAGAAACCATCCATCAGTCCCATCGACCGAGATGTCTCAATCCTTGTGCCAGGCTACTCTCGAATAGGCTATGCACATCGTTGTTCGTTCAGCTCTAGACAGTGTTATAAGTAGTAATTAGTGCGTAGCAGTTAATTATGGAATCAGTTGATAAAAAAAAAAGGTCTCTTGCCAAGCTTCTTTAAATGAACAAAAGTAAAGCAAAGCATTATGAAATAGTGAATGATGGGGCAAGGGCTAAGAAGTCATGCAATAACTACAGGAGCATAAAAGTGTTTTGATGTTTTAACAATAAATGCGACAGATATATTAATGTCCCTATCACAAAGGCTAAAGGTGGAATAATCTATTATGCCAAAGAGAATAAAAATTATAATATTTTACATTCAGATTTCTTAAATACTCGTCATGGGACCCAAATAGTATGGAAAATATCTAAAATCAAAATATAAAACGTATTTAGAGACATCATAATTATATGCTTAATTTTTTCAAATGTTTACAAAAATTCACACATCCAAAGAAGCGATCATTTGTGAAACCGGTGATTTTTATTGAAACTATTTCTCGGGGGCAAATAGATATTATTAATATGCTGACCTGTATGGATATAGAATTCCAAATCATAATGGTAAATCAAGATCATATTAGTAATGTTAAGTGTCTACATCCTTTAAAAAGTAAAACTGCTGATGAAGTCACTTTTATTTAAATTATTTATGTTTTATCTTTGGATCGCCAAGTGTGCTATAAACTAGCAATGGTCGTGTTTTTTCAAATCGTGTGATAAATAAACTTAAAGACGTGTAGGAAGGGTTGACGATCGTCCGTGGTAAGTCCCGTCATTCCTAAAGTAGAGGAAGTGTCAAATGTTTGAACCAGGATGTAGTCTTACTTAAATGGAAGTGAATATTTCAAAGCAGTGGAGTGAGAGACTGAGATTTTGCCAATTCGGAAAGAAGAGTTCATTACATAGTGGAACATATCAAAAACACCCTTCGAAGCATTGTTTGTACGTAAAGCTCATATAGACATAAACTCATCTGTGATGCCATATGATGTCCTGAATCACTCAGTTTCAGAAGAAGACCACAAACATGCACTAAATACCGCACGTAAAGAGAATAACCGAAGTGATGATTCAAGCGAATAAAATGACAAACTATTACTACAAATGTAATTCCAGTACAAAATGAACAAAAACACATATGGTATCATTAATCTGCAATATGAAGATATTAATGCGTGTAACATTTGTTTTAGATCCATTCATAAAACTTGTGCAGTAAGTGAAGGCAGCAAATTGTATTGTATGTGATATCATAGTAAGAAACGAAAAGAAAAATCAAAGACAAAAACTGGTAGACTTGGAAAAAAAGAGAAAAAAAAATTATCGATTAAAAAGGTGTTTCCAAAACTGGTTATTCAAACAACAGTGAAAATTCCAACTCTTAGCTTCGATAGAAGTAAAGTCGATGCAAATAATATTCTGGAGCTAGTTTTAAAAGTGACTGATGACTGTTATTAGAATAAATCAACTGTATTTTCTAAAGAAATGAAATAGTTTATTGTAAATAATAATTTTGTAAAGCAGAGGAAATTCCAAATAAAGAAATACATCTCGGAGAAACAGGTAAAAAAGAATCACGTACTTGTGGGTAGGAGAGCACGTTCACTTTTTTTGAAGGCAGAAATTCAAATAAAAATGTAAACGAAACGCAAAGAGCCTAAAATTCCATTCAAAGTGTAATTCGTATTTTTCCTGCATCAACAAATAAACTGTGAGTCCGTTTATATTTTTTCATACTTTCAGTTTTTTGCTATTATTTATGTTTATCATTTAAATATTTTAGATGTATCACAAAAATCATTATTTTAAATTAGATGATTTTATTTACTATGTTGAACATTTTTTTACATAAGAAAAATTTAATTTAGTAGCTTCTTAATTCTGTAGTAAACTTTTATTTTCTTATATTAAATATAATTATGTTACTGATACTCTTTAATTTGCATTATTATTTAAATTGTTGAGTTAATCGTGATATGACAAAAGACAATAAATTATATCTAAACTTTCTCGGGCACATCCCGAAATACCAAAATACATCGGGCTTTACCAAGATAAAATATGCTTTGCCCAAAACCGGTAGGTGGATCCCGATTTTCCCGGACATATCGTAACTAGCCCAGGATTCGGCATTTGCGTCCATTAAACTAACGTTCAATACTATTAATATATTAAATGTCATTTTGAACCATGTTTATCACTATGGTGAGAGCAAGTTAAAACAACAATAATATGTCAAATTATTACAATATATAGGAATTATGAAACATGTCGTTCAACTATCCATCAAGATTGTATAGTTTTGGAAATATAGCTTGGTTCATTGACAAAATTATTAAAAGTATTTTATTGAGACAAATTATTTTATATATATCTCTATGATGCTTCTAGGTCCTAAATATAGTGTTGACTTTGATAGAAATAATGAAAATATGATGGTTAAAGAAGATCTTCAAGGTTTAGAAAATTGTACATCAAACAGGAGCTTTAACATGATATTTGTTAACACTAACATTATTGTTATTAGATGCTCTGTCTTATGAAAGGAAAGCTACTTCTGTCAGTGTACCTAGACAGCTAATGTGGCTTGTCCTCGGCCTCCTCTTTCTGCTTCAAAAATATTTAAAAAACTATATTAATGTTTGATTTAATCCCCCACCGTTAAAGAGTTGGAGAATTGTGTCTACTTAGGCCCCTATTTGGTAATACAAATAAACTTACCATATCTTAATGTTATAAGGCTCAGGTATGCATATTATCTTAAACATAACAGTAACTAATTTATTCAAAATATTTGCAAAAGTATTATATCTAGATTCTCCCAATTTTATTAATAATTGAAATGTTAGGGATTTTACTCATTATTCTCTTCAACCTTAGAAGGTATCGAGAGCGTTTATACTATAAAATACTGCTAAACCATTCTTTAAATTAAAACTTAAAATATATTGTTTTTATGTATATACTGTTTATATGGAACCAACTATTAAATGTAGGCTCTTTATGCAATCTTGCCAAGCCATGCTTTCCATTCAGAGTGGGAATCCCAAAATGAAATTTTATACTCTGTTTACCTTCTTCGAGGACTTCAATGTGGCGTGCACGTTGGTGGAATTAACTTTCGATATGTTATAGATATATCTAAACTATAATAGTTTTAATGGATAGGCAAACAATATTATTGACACGGTAATGGGTTTAAGAAAGAAGGATGAAACATCCAGCATAAGAACGGATAGATGTATGTTAATGATTTGTAGTGTAACAGGGGAACTCATCAAAAAATATCAAATCTTTAAATTATGTACTAGATAATGAGTTAAACAAATAGTTAATAATGTCGTAAAAATCTGAAATAATTGATGAGAATGAGGACCATATTATTGTGTTACTTTGTGAATGGACAAAAAAAGTCTCCGACTATGAATAGATCATTCTAAATACTGAAAGGTTATCTCAGAAATATTATTAAGAAATATATTAACTCTCTGTACTGGCTCATTTCCAGATAAAATGAAAAATGTATTAATAAACCAGTACATAGAAAAAATAAATTAATGGAAACGAGGTAAACTCTTAATACATAGGTGACCTGGCGGTCTAGGGGTAAGGTGTCAGACTTCTATGCTGGAGGCCGGGGTTCAATCCTCGGTCCCGGAAAATATTTATCTGATTACCAAACCCTTCCTTCACCTCTGACAAGACATCTAGTGAATGTGAGGAATGCCAGGCCTCCTCCGTGGTTCGGATTCCACGTTAAACTGTAGGTCCTCCATTTCATCTCACATTCATCCTACCATTACACATTAGCTTAAGTGCGTATAACCCGAACGGGTAGTAAGACGCGGTTCTAATAGTAATAATCTTAATACACACAATATGTATTATAAGCATATGAACAATATATATTTTATAATCGAATACAGTGATATAGTTCTTTATTATTCATCTCTTTGAATCTATTTATTTTTTAATTCCTTAAAAGTTTCTTAAATTTCGTGGACGTATTAAAACTATAACTAATTCAGATCAAAAATGGGATGTCGAGTATTTACGAATATATTATCTGCCACACTATTAAAATTATGAAAACCACTATTTAAAAATTAGTTGGATTTGAGAGGTATTATTTACTTAATAATATGGTTACGTTCCTGAAAGTGAATTAAATTGAAATCTACTTGCTGTGTTTATTAAACAACCAACTTTATCTTTTTCAGACAGGATTCCAAAGATGCGACTTCAAGGACCATATTCAGGTATGCCTAGATTTTTAGAACTCAGTAATGTAAGGTTTTTATTAAAACTATTCTTTTGATATAATTTGATTTTTCACGGTGAATAATAGATGTAAATAATCAAAGATGCCTATTTATTTTACTTACCACACACAAAGTTCCGGGTTTTCCAGGGCAGTGTGCGGAAGAATACTGGTGTACCGCGGTGAGTTAGGTGAGCTGTCGGGCCACAGCCCTTAGCGTCACACATCACTGTTCAATAAGAACAATAATGAAGTTTGTACTAGCAAAAGCCTTGCGTCATCCACATTTCTTACTGACTCTAGGCCTATTTATTAATATTTTAAATACATATGACAAAATAAAAAAAACTTTCATTCAAAGTTAGAAATGCGTTTAAATCAAATTACTAGGTGTTTGAAAATATAATATATCCAAAAGTTAAAGGAACAGAAAATTACTTTCTACCTTAATTCTTTTAACATTTAAAGGTACTTTAGGGGAAAAAAGTTATTCTGTATATTTCCTAATTTTGATTTATCCTAAAACCCTTACACTTTATGCGTGATATATTTTATGCTGCCACATCGCCCATCCAAAACTAAAACGTTGGGGCACAAAAATATGTGAGCATTTTAAGTGTATCACTAACTTAAATACTATTTTGTGGAACTCTGGTCCTAGGTAGGGATGTGAAAAAAGTATCGATACTTTACTAATATCGATATTTTACTTTTGATAATAGTATTTTAACTCGACACTTTTTTCGATACTTTTACTGATATTAGTTCTCACACTCCAGTATCAGATTGTTATCGAAAGAAACAAAATGTTTCCATCTTAAATCATGACGGCGATTAAATGTATACTATGGTGGTCTTTGGGGGAAGAATAAACTGTACTATTTATCAGCTATAACTCATTTTCTACATGTTCTGATAGCTGAATGAGTGACGGAGCGAGTGCCAACCAGTCTTCTTACACCTTATTTAATCAATGAGCACGGTCATCGCAAACTTAACAGAAACATCTTTTGTAATGCTCAATCATTATAATTGTCAGTGTTTAGATAAAATAAAAATACAATTATGATGCAAAAGTTGAAATTAAAATTACTAGATAGAATAAATACATTTTCGGATTAAAATTTCGATACCGATAAATACTGTTATCGATATTTTTCTTTCGATGCTAGTATAGTATTAATATTTTTCTTCCGATACTTTATTGAATACAGTATCGATACTTTTCTTCCGATACCACATCTTCAATCCTATTAATTAGAATTACATTGTATAAAAGCACTGTACGAGACAAGGGTTTGTAATCCAGAGGTTGGTTGTGAGAGGGGTGCAATTAGTTTTTATAAACCTCTTTCAAGAATAGATTTGATAATTTTAATTAAAGTAGTTTTTAATCTATAATAATTTTAATAATAACAATTAAAGTAGTCTTTAATTTATAATAATTTTTATAATAACACCATTTCAATCTTATAAAAATAAATTAAATTAATTATACTATTAAAAAGATAACTTGTACCGTATGAAAAAATACAATTTTGACAAACTAATTTGTAGTTTTAGTATTGCAAATAAAAATAAGACATAAATTACTGTTACAATAAATGTAATAAATAATTTTGTACAGTAAATCGGTCTAAAATATTTAAGTATTTATAGAAAAAAATATCAATTATTAGGCTATCTTTCTTAATTTCGTAATCTATCTACCCGAAGATTTTAGAATTAAACTACTTGCTTTTCTACACATCAGAGTCTGATTTCCAAACCCTTCCTTCACCTTTAACAAGACGTGTATTAATCACAACTTTTGAATGTGGTGAATTCCAAGCCTCCATCGTGGTTCGGATTCCACGTTAAATCGTAGGTCCTCCATTTCATCTCACAATCACCCTACCATTACACATTAGCGTAAGTGCGTATAACACCGAACGGGTAGTAAGACGTGGTGCTAATAATAATAATACTACAGTAGCCCCGAGGTTTCTTTGGTGCTGACTGACAGTTAACAGCTGACAGCTGACAGCTGACAGTCAACATTTAGGTATAGACATAAAAGTTGACTGTCAGAAGTGACAGCTGCTAAACACATGTTTTTGCTGATCATATGGTTCACCGTAGGGAAACATAATTTGGTCTGGTAACTTTTCAAAGCCGTCAGAAGTCAGCTGTGAACTGTCAGTCAGCACCAAAGAAGCCTCGGGGCTACTGTACTAATAATGATAATAATAATACACATCAGAGTGAATATGAAAGAGTAATTAGATAGGTAATTCAAGCTAAATGATAATAGAGATTGAAACTCCATATATGAATAAGCAACTATTTACAACACTAAAGTGTAGATTTTGATTTATTTAATTATTTGATAAGCAAGAGGGGTGGTTTATCGCCCCCATCATATTCCCCTGCATCTACCACTGATTGGCTAGGAATTTTTTTGTCTAAATAATTGTTGGCGTCATTCATTATAAGTGGTCTTACACCTTTGATTCATCTCAGGACTTTCAATTTTCTCCTCAAGATTTTGTGCCCAATTACTTTTATGAGACTAGCCTCCGCAACCTTACCTTTTAAATTAAGCCGTTATTTAATTATGTTTTTAAAAATGTGTTTTATATACACCTATAAATGTAATAAACTTCTGGTAAATTAGAACAAATATATCTTTGTTATTAGTCTACTTTAGACATTGAACAGCCATTTAAACAATGAGTCTGGTGAATTAGAACAACAAATATATCTTTGTTATTAGTCCACTTTAGACATTGAACAGCCATTTAAACAATGAGTCTTCCCTTTGGTAGAAACTTCAATTTTTCATAGAAGAGGAAATATACAAGCTCTTCGTTATTGTATTTCCCACCTTAACAATTATTATCAAATGAATAGTTGTTTAATCTGATAACTACTGTTTTGATACAAAGATAATGAAAATTAATGGCAACAAGTAGTGATTGTTTAAAGTGTCATATGACTTTAATGATAAATATGGCTTAATAAAATATGTTTTTTATCAAGCTTAGAAAAATCTTAATGAATCTGAAAAGATCGGATCAGTTTTTTTAATAATAAACATAACTATATCAAATAAACTGACCTGTGACTGGCACTGTTGAATTTCACCATAGCTGATAATATTTTTGATTATTTTTTTTAAATTAAATTTAATTAGCCCTGATCCCCTCTAAGAATTACTCTATTAGCTTCTGCCGCGTGGTATAAGGTAATAAAACACTCAAAAATATGTTTTATTTTCTGAGATACGGGAGTTTTAATTGAAGCCATACAAGAATGTTGTGAATACACAACGGCACTAGTCGTGATGTCATACGTTTGGCCCATTGCCACCTTTTCTTTACATTGCATAGTTCGTGAAAGTTCTATAACGTGTCTGAAAGCCTTATCACTTTTTTGTGTTTTCTGTAGTTGTTATTCACGCGCGATCGCTATTATGCATTACAAAATTAATTGAAGGAACTCATAGAATAAAAGTCTTTTTCAAAAAAAATATGTATATAAGTAACTTTTTCAAATATTCTCGTTTGTAATATTTTTTATGTTCATATTACGTACTAACTGAAACTTTTATTTTATGATTTTTGGGTATTTTGTGGATTAGGTTACAAAGTTTTAGTTTTTGTAGTTTTGTATTTATCTCTTACCATGTACTACATTTATTTTCTAATATTAAGGTAAGTTTTGGAAATAGTTTAACACATTTTGTATTTTTTTAGTAAAGTTTAAAAAAAAAAATTATATAATTAAAATATTTATTTAATAATATTGCTTCAATAATAATATTCAATATTCTAACGTATGTGTTTTTGAAGATTATTTATAACATTAAATTATATTGCAAAAATGTAACTGCGCCAGTATTCATGTTATTTTTTATCACCAGTCCCCGAAAATCAATTAATCCATGCGCGAATATATTTGTTTTATAGTGTATTAAGAATATAGTGAAGTTAATACGAGTCAAGGGTAATCTTTTAGCAGTTTACATATCAAAACATCATTGTGATCAAAATAAATTAAATAATTCTCCAGTAGAACCACCCGTTATCTAGTTTTCTTCACTTTGGTGATATCAACAGATCTTTAATATCTTTCAAGGGTGTCCTGTAATTACAACTTTTTCGATTCTTAAAAAAAAATCTAATCTAATGCCGCTATGCTCATGACATAAATTGAACAACACTGTGAATAAAGTTAAACCTTATTTTTATTCTGGAGTAATATTTGATTTGCTTTGGTATCACAACTGAGGA
Source organism: Timema douglasi (assembly GCA_901482245.1). Taxonomy (NCBI): domain Eukaryota; kingdom Metazoa; phylum Arthropoda; class Insecta; order Phasmatodea; family Timematidae; genus Timema; species Timema douglasi. The sequence continues at coordinate 68,622 of CABEEJ010001440.1, forward strand.
CCCACTGCCCTTAATTCACGTTCCCTACACCCCCACTCCCCCTCTTAACGGTTTGACTTATTACTTATAAAGTTAGTCTTTATATGACTTATACCTTTAACAAATGTTGTTGGAAGTTGGAATATTAATATATAATTAATAAAATATGATTAAAAAATTGCTTTATTGAAAACAATTTTATGATTTATATTAAATAACCTCTCTTTATCGCAAATAAGGTATCAAAGGTGCATTTTCAAATATAAACTTTATTTATGGGAAAATTTTCTTGTATGTAAAGAAAATAGGTACCTAATAAATAAGACTTCTAAACTTATAATAGGTATTAGCTCACCACATGCTATAACTATCAACGAGAAATTTGATAAAATCAAGTTTAGGATTCATGATTATTTAATAACGTATTAATTAAAAAGCAAACACCTAAACAACTACTACAAATTACCATGGCTTATGATTTTACTTTTAAAAATATCAGTATGTCTACAAGAACTGTCACAATCAAAATTGATAAATAAAAGGCAGGTCATAGCTATGTCAATATATTGAAAATACTATTAGGTATATTTTAAAATTGACTTGAATAAAATTAGTTTAAACACGGCCACATTATATAATATGTGTTCAATATTTTCTGACCTGGGGCTCGTAAATGGCCATTTACAGATGCTTTTCTATTTAAAAACATAATCTATTTATTTTGAGTTCTATATAAATTAGAATAAAACATTATACCACTTATGCTATTTTACTACAAATAGCAAGAGTAATAAGGACTAGATCATGTAGCCCATACACGTGACTTTATGTTAAGGGTGTGTGTGTGTGTATATATATATATTCAGGTTTAAATTTCTTACATTTAGGCATTATCTTTTCAGATTTTTTTTTTCTATAACCCAAATTTAAATTTCTTGACATTTATAATAACTTTTTTTTTAGCTTAGCAAGTATAATTAAGATTTAAGATTATTTTTTTTTGTAAAAGTGATCAAAATGGCTGAGATAACTTCCAGTTACGAATGTAGTTAATGTTTTATTCCACTTTCATATTAAAAAATAAATGGTACGGAACTCCTCACGGATTTTCTAGCTCTGTTGTTTGAAAATGGAGATATTTACTCAAAACTCGTAATATATGTGAAACGAAATAATATACACTAGCAAACCCCAGCATAAATTGCACTATACTTATGTAAAACATTTTTTTGAGTCCCGGTTTTAAATTTTATAATTTTGTTTTCAAAGAACTTATGTCCTCATTTGTTATTTGAACCAATAAAAAAGATCAATGTTGGATACACAAGGGTCAACACTTCGTATTAAAATGTCAACTTGCGGTTAAAATTTTCTACGATAAAAAAGATCAATGTTGGATCCACAAAGGTCAACACTTCGTTTTAAAATTTCAACTTCCGGTTAAAATTTTCTACATTTTATTAGGTGTTGCAAATCTTCATACCATCGCATTACTATTAAATTCCTCATTTATAAATTTTTAACAATAAAAATGTAAATATTGATTATTGAGGTTAAAATGGATATAGATAATTTTTGTACAAACATTTATCCTAAGAGGTTTAAGGAAAAAAAACATAAGCTTTTAGTGACTTACTTATATTTAATTATTCTATGGCATTGGAGAATTATTGCGTTAAAACTTAAATAATATATTTTTACAACTTAAGCTCACACAATTGTATTAATATATTTGCCAATATCTCAGAAACTGTTGGATTTATAAAAATATATATTTCATATAAATGTTCTTTTATTTTTAATAGTACTACAATTTTGCAATGATAAGTTATTTAGTATCTCGAATAGTAGCGGAGATACGGAAATTTCTGCTTCTGTAAAGTACCCTAAAATTAATTTTCATGGTAAAATGAAACTAGCCAATTTATGTTTAATTTTAATCAACACCTAGATACGAATTTTAATCAAAATATTTAGTCAATTTTGAGAGAATATATTTTTTCTCTTTTCGCCATTCAGTAAACTACCCTTAATCTTAGGGTTAGATATTCAATTCCAAAAACACCTCGGGGCAACCCAATGAAAAACCTATGTTTCAAGTTTTAGCCCGATTGGTAAAATAGTTTAGGCTCTAGTTGGAGGTACAGACAAACGCAGTGACAAAAACCACTTTTTTTGGATTCGGGAGGTCATGAAACGTCAAGATTCATCAAAATCTTGAGTTTGACTTTTTTTACGTTCACAATACTTTCTCTGCCTGTAAGATAGTGAGAAAGTAAAAAGTATAAACACTCTTCAATGAGCCAGATAAGAAGATAAATATCATCATCTAATCATTGATGCTATCGGTATATTTAATGACAAAATACATATGTGACAACATTCCTTCCATAAAATTTGAAGCTCACAGATAGAAAAAAATACCTTTAGTACATTTCATTGCGTGCCCAAACAAAAATGACTACATCAAAGCTCGAAGAAACTAAAAATATAGGTAAGCTTTCTTATATTGGCACATTGAATAAGTACATATTTATAAATGACCCTGATTGCTTCAAGAGCTTAGTTATTTTATAGTTATTTTTCTTTTACCTAATTTCTAGTTTTATCAACAAAATTTAAAACTCAAACCTTACAAACGGTTTATAAACATCTTTATAAACCTTCTCTTGTATAAAACCACATATGGATTAATAATAAATATCTTATCAAGATTAATATAGATTAATTAATATTTTAATTATTTAATGCTGATATATTTTAATTAACTAACATGTTGTTTAGTGTATTATTTGTAAACACAAGGAAACATTGATTTTTTAACATCTTTGTATATTTAAGCACACTGATGACCTCTAATAAAAAATTTAAATATTTTGAAATGTATAGTTCAAAAAAATAACTTTAATATAATACTGTGTTTGAAATATTTCTAAGCCTTATGATACTTTTATAGAAACGTTCTATCATTCATTTTTGAGGAAACTTTTCCCCATTTAGATAAAAAGACCTCAACTTACTTAAATATTGATTTAGTTAGGTATTTAACGCACTACTTAATTCACTTATTTCTTTTACCAGAAGAAAAGGTTCCGCGGCTATGCATTCCTACCCGCTATATTGTGGCACTGATGGCGTCCATGGGGATATTTGTGCAGTTCTTACTGAAATTCAGCGTATCCGTGGCCATCGTGGCTATGGTAAAAACAACATCCAGCGGCACTACAAACGTCACTAACTTGGATGCCTGTCCTAATACTGCCACTATATCAACGGGAGCGTCTGCTAAGGTAGGCTAATTTAGTCATTATATTACATTCCTTTTTCTATGGCCAGGATGAACTAATTAAGAAGCAAACTAATAATAGGTAACACATTTTAATTATGGGTTGTACATTCATTAAATAAATTAATCGGGTTCAACAAAAATACTCCCAAATATTATTATTATTATTATTATTATTATTAGCACCACGTCTTACTACCCGTTCAGGTTATACGCACTTACGCTAATGTGTAATGGTAACAGTTTAACGTGGAATCCGAACCACGGCGGAGACCTGGCATTCCTCACATTCACAAGATGTCTTGTCAGAGGTGAAGGAAGGGTTTAGTAATCAGATAAATTTGTACAGGGACCGAGGATTAAACCCCGGCCGCCAGCACAGAAGTCTGACACCTTACCCCTATACCACCAAGTCTCCTACTCCCAAATAAAATTCCAGTTAAATTCGACAGTAATTTAATCTATAAAAAATTAATAATACACTTCTTTCTTACATTAATACGTAAAAATATAAGTGTTTGATAATCTCTGTTAATAAAGTTAAGAAACATCCTAAGAACAATAGATTAAGATAAATAGATATTAGATTATTATGGTCTGATAATAAAAAGTCAAGTTTAATAATAAATTATCACCTAGAAAATATGTGTTTCTAGTTTAGCATCAACACATTTAAAAATTACCTTGATCCAATTTAATAATGTTTGATAAAGTATAATATTAAGATTATTTGAACATAATAAATTCCTTAAATAATCATTTAATTCTAAGAACAAATTAGTTTTTAAGATCTTCCTCTATTCATAAATGACATACTGCTTCCCGACATTTTTACATCTTACAGAATAGGTCTTCTACCCAAAATCCAAAGTTAATCTTTTATCCAATGTTTTGCTTAAAGTTCACTTCACTGACATTCTAGAGAATAAAACTAAAACTATAAAAAATATGTTTAACCTGGCAAGATTTTTCTATGTGTACTTGAGTAATAATAAACATATTTGTATAAAAAAAGGGAGAACTAAGATTATCTAAAGGGAATCTTACATTTAGTGATGTTAAAAGTATGAATCACTATGCATAAATTGATAAGTGGTTAGAACCTGTGGAAAATAACAGTATCAAAACACTACAAAAATATGAATAGAGTGGAAAGCAAGGCTCCAATAAAATAAGTAGCATTCTTCAACTATTCTAATTAAAATGTGTGCAAAAAGCAAGTGTTAAAATTACTAAAATCAATACTAAGCATATAACTATATGATATTTAAAGTTTACTTTGTTAATTTATAAATAAAGTAATATTGGTAATTTATTCCTTTAGATTAATATTTTATATAAAAAAATTAAAATATTACAAAAAACTCACACTAAAGGGTTCACACACTAAATGGCGAGCAACATGTTTAATACTGCCAACTAAGTTAGGGCCTGTGTTAAAATCCTGGCCAAATTTGCAAAGATTATTTGTAAAAGGTATACCTTTGTCTCTCAACACACATTTAGGTAAATTTCATCGAAATTCAAACTTTCTCATCACTGACTCATTAACCTAACATAGTATAATATGATTATTTTAAGAGAAATGGTACGAAGGAATAATTAGACAAGATAATAATAACTTATTTTACTCCAGGCAACTTTATTTATATTATAGAATTTCGATTTCTTTGTCGAGGCTTTCTACAAAAATACTCATTTAAACTGAAATACTTATCTACTCTATGGCATTAGGAACCCCAAATTCATTTCCACAATTACAAAGTACGCCGCCCATCCCTATCTTGAGCTTCTCTACCCAGTCACCCCCTATCTCTTTCAGGTCCAGTCTAATGTTATCCTCCCATCTGCATCTTGTTCTTACAATGGTTTCTTCCCATTGGGTTTACCAGTAAATATCTTGAACACGGCTCTAGATTCTCCCATTCACGTTGCATAATTTACATGATTTGATTATTCTAACAATGTCTTATGATGAGTACATTGCATGAAATCTCTTCCCAGTTCCAACATCCTTTTTTGGATCAAATACTTCCAAAGCACTTGGTTTTTAAATACCCTATTTTTTTCCCCACCATATAATTAAAGAGGCCACGTTTCACACTCAAGGATAACAACCGGTAAAATTATTGCCGAGTTGTTAAATTAAACTTAGAAGTTCATGGTTTCGACTTAAGTGTCTAGTTATAAATTACAACTAAATTCATTTTATCTGAAAAACGCACTGAATGATAAATGTTAATTTTTATTCTGATATCAATCATGGTATTTTATAAATTATTTTAAATATCCATTTCCAGTTTAGTCATAAAATACAAATCGTTTCTTTTGTTCAACAGGAAGGGGAATTTGATTGGAGCGGTACGATGCAAGGTTTCATCTTGTCTTCCTTTTACTATGGTTACATCTGCACGCAACTTCTGGGCGGGAGGTTAGCCGAGATGTTCGGTGCTAAACTGGTCATGGGGCCGGGAATTCTTCTGGCCGGTATATTAAGTCTTCTAGCACCCATCGCGGCCAGATGGCATGTCGCTGCCTTTGCCACCATTAGGATTCTCGTAGGAGCTTGCGTTGTAAGTGTAGGCATGGGCTATAATTGCATTTATACCATCTTATCTCATAGCTAAATAAATAAAGAGACAATTAAAACTAATACCCATAATATTTTATCGTAGCTACGTCATTTTTATTAATTTTCTCCGTTAATAAATGTAATAAGATTAATTGGTGTTGCTGAAGGTCACAATTTAAATGCGAGGCTGAGCTTAAAACATGTACAAAATGGTCGAAGCTGTAGTCAAAGATGAGATTCTAGTTTTTGTAAGATAACCCTACCCATAATTTTTAAACTATTCACCAAAAAAATATAGATAAAGATAAATATTTAGACACACATATAATTGTATATATATAATATGCTTACGTTGAAGGTCATTTTACAAAAATCCAGTGGTTTACAACCTTTTTTCAGCGTATAAACCCAATTTTTCACTCCTACACTATCATGAGCCTTTGATAACGTACAAGCGTTCAAATCTAATCTTTTCAATTATTCTTTTCACTCGATCTTACTACCTGTACGGGCTCTCCATATTAATTTACACAGGAGGAGTTGTTATAATTGAGAGGAAATATACCCTTATTTTAATGGGGAGATGCTAGTAAAAACTAACCGTATTAGACCTGGCCGGAGTTCAAATACTGACGTCACCATCGCCGAAAAAACAACTCAAATGCTAAAATCCACGTGCTCACTTATGCTTGTTTTAGTTATTAAAAATTGATTTTATAACGATCAAAATTAACATGGCTGTGACCTTGTAAAAAATAACTATAATAACTATATGTCTAAATAACTATACCATAGTGAAATATTTAAGACGTATTAGTAATATATCCATGATTTCTTTTTCCCTTGAAATGCTTTGAAAAAGATAAGTATACTGTAGATGCTAAGTTGAGGCCAAAAAGATTTTGGTTTCAATTTCGACATGGACATTTCAAAGCCTCGTGCACCTTTAAAGATTATTTTTTATTCAAAACACTAGATTAATTATAAAAATATTATTTACTAAATATATTTTTTCTTCCTAGGGAGTTTTCTTTCCTGCTTTGCAAAATTTGTTTTCCAAATGGTTCCCACCTGAAGAGCATCAGAGAACATCTGGTATCATGTACTCGTGTAAGTTTTAACTGTTTTTTTTTATTATTTTCTTTAAAGTCTTAGTGCTTGTCTGGGCTGTCCACATAGCTCTATCAGTGTAGTGACCAAAAGGTTACATTTAATAGGAAATTTTCCAGCATTTATTTTGATAGATAGAGGTGGTAGACCATTAAAGATAAAACGCCTCAGTATATTTGCCTGGAATTCAAACATTAATCTCTCCGTCAAAGATAAATCAGACAAAACCGAACTACATCACGTTCTCAATGAGTTTGTTTGATTTTTCATTCACATTAGTTTAGATGATTTTTTTAATATATGGCATATGGTAATACCAATTTAATCAAATGGTTTCTACAGTAAGTAAATATTATAACTTAATAAACATTTTCATTTATTACGTAAAACTGTAAAGAAAACATGTATGATATTAAAAAAAATATCGTTGAATCAATATATATAAATCGTATCTCACTGTTAAAATTTTAGTTTATTTTTTACTTATTTAGCACCACGTCATATTACCCGTTTGGGCTATACGCTTAAGTACTAATTACTCTAACGGATTAGGAATAGTAAAGGTTGAATTTAGTTGAAGTAAACCCACATTTGCGTGAATAGGGTAGAAACCACTTAGGGAAAACCACCCTAGTTCACACGACTGAGATTCGGACCTCAATCTCTCCATCCTTGACAGTCTGGCTAAACACGAAACTATCGCGTTAGCCAACAACGCCACTGAGGCGGGTAACATTTAATTGTTTATGTAATATTTTATATAAAAGCATGAATAAATTGTTATATTTTCTCCTATACATATTATCTATCTTATCTTCCCCACTTGGCCATCATGGTGGTTGACCTTGAAACTTTTGATTGGGAATCCAAACAAAAATATTAGATTGAATTGGTTTCAGTGGAAATAAGATAAAATAACACTATCTTTACAAAAAAATATTTTGCTTGGATTTATTCATATCAACGTTTTGACATAAATTGCGGAAAGTAATATATTTTTAATATTTTTAATAATTTTTAATAATTTAATATTTTTAATAATTTTAATAATTTTTAAATAATGGAATATCATATTTACTTAATTTAATAATCTGTATCTACAGTACGTTTGCAAAATCTAACAAATAAAAGACAGTTACTTAAAATGATTGTAAACTAGTAACAATTCCTAACTGCTGTTCTTTAAGACTTATAGTATATTTTTAAACACAATCAATCATAAATGTTCTGATTTAGGATATTATTTCGAATAACACGTGCCTAAAAGAGGATCTAAGCTTATCAAGTGAGCTCAGGTATTAATTATTATATATGTATTAATGCATGAAAACAATCAGATTAAAAATTTATTAGAGGAGATTCTATTAAAATCATATTATTAATTAATGAACCCGTTGATTAGCGAGTCATATTGTTATTATTTTTAATAAATAGTTGAGTTTAGGATGAGCAGTCTTCTACCATTTTTAATTTGGTAAATTTCTAATATAGCTTTGTTGATTTCCTTTTATCTTAATCAAGCTCTAATTTAAATTACTTCTTTAATAATCAATTTTTTTAAATATTCAAGAATTAACCAATTTATTATAATAAAAATTATAAGCAAATATTACATTAATATTTTCAACAAACTTGTAAATAACATAAATCAATACATTGTTATAGTTTAAGATCATACCAAATACTTGCTGTAAAAATATTTAGCCTTGAAACACTTGTAGTGATATAATAACACATTAAAATATTAGAGAAACATAAAACAATTATAATTATTTAGGCTCATGACATTTATTATGTTAATTCTTTAGATCAATTTAGTTTTAAAGTTTTAATATTATTTTGATTTGTGTATGATGTTAAATATTTAATAATATAGAAAATAATCCATTTGAGACTAGTGTTAAAAAGTTTGTAGCTGTAATTAGAGTAATAAATTAAGTTAAATTAAAAAAGATGAATTATAAAAACTGTAGACTATTAAAATAAACTATTAATAAATAGTTGATATAACACAGTGATGATTTCTATATTTTGAGTCCCAATATCCCTTTGTCAAAATGCTTTGTGAGTGAAAGATTAAATGATTCTTAAATATTAAATCAGTCTTTCCATATTAATCTTGAAAAATTTGTTCAGTCAATATCTACTTTTTGTTAAACAATAGTTAATAGTGTTGAGGCAATGTGACATCTGAAAGTGACTTAAATTGATATTCTACAGGTATGTATCTCAGCAACATCATCTCAATGAGTGTGTCAGGCGTCCTCTCCGGAATTTCCTGGGACCTTGTGTTCTACGTGTATGGTGGATGCGCTATTCTTTGGTCCATTCCATGGCTGTTTTTTATCTATAACTCACCGGAAGAGCATCCCAATATTTCACCAGAAGAACTACTCTACATAACTAAGAGCCCAGATAGCGAGAAGGGACATGGTGAGGTAATACACAAATTCAATTGGTTTTAATTTCTAATGATTGATTAATATGTCGCGTCAGTAGATTTATAATATTGAACCGTGTAATTATATTCAGATCCATTTTATCAGTTTGCATTTCTTGTCATAATTTAATGACTTGAAAATTTATGAATTATTAATCATGGCCAAATCATATTATATACATAATATTTTATAAATTGTCAAGCTATATTCATTTCTTCAAAATTTATGGTAAATTAGTTAAATACACTAAATTTAAAAATTATTAAATCGTATGACCTATTTTAATAATTGAAAACGTATTAAAGCTTATCAGCAAATAAAGTTGATAAATAAGGTGATACAATATATCTATTGAGATACATTAGACTCAGAGTTCAAAATTATACAAACAAATATTTTACAAATGCCATTATTATTGGCTACCAATTATTATTATTATTATTATTATTATTGCATCTTTAGAAATCTGTGTTTGTCACAAAGGAAGTAGATCAGGGTGCTCCTTTTCCATATGGTCATTATTTCTAGTTGGGGATAGCCAAAACAAAGGATGAAGCAAGACTGGATGATATTATTGGATGGACAGTGGATGTCAGTTTTATCTAGGGATATTTAACGACTTTAACTCTACCTATCTTACCATTCCTTAGTAATGAATTTGCAAGTGTACCAACGGACTACAGTCCCCCTCCTCTAAGTACTTCAAGGGTGGACCTCATTAAAGACGTAACAGAAGGTCAACTTTCAGTCCCTGGATGAAGGATGAAAAAGTGTATTAATTTTGCAATCGTATTTTCTTAAGGGATGAGGAGTATATAGCAATAGAGACTGTACAGAGGTAGTTTACTTTTATGGGGTCAGGTTGTATAGTCTCATAAAGGATATCGCCTCTTAACTAGACTGAAACTCTTTCAGGTTGAAACTCACCTACCATATCATGACATAGTATCAACTTGATTGGGGAATAGACCAATTTTATGGGACTTCTCTAACACACCACTGATGTGTCCTACGAGCGTAGCCACGCACGTAGTGTGTTGGCCGTGAGCCATTTAGGAAACAATGACCCCTAGCTCACCATCGATCTCTATCATCACCATACAACTGAGAAAACACATCGCCTTCCATTGGGATAAGGAGTTCGCTCCTCCTTCCTTGAGTGCTAGGCGCTTACGTGGGGGCGCTAGCCCCTAATATGAGTTTAGGCACCTGGACTCGGGAATCACCCTAAAAGGGATTTTGACCTGATTTGCTCAGTGAGGACCTCTTGGAGATAGCCTGACCAGTTTAATCGAAGTATAGTAAATATCAACCGCTTAGTGTGTGAAAAGTAGGGTAGGCCCTTTGCATCCATTAATTCCTGCACAGACGACCTCAACAGAGATTTAGTTACCTTTCAGGTAAAACCCTCTGGACGTTTCCAGGGGACCATCACGAGAAGGAGCTCGTCCAGGATAGCCAGTCAGGGAACATACTACAGGCAGGGATGGAAAGCCGAGTTAGGGTAAACACCACGAGGGTGAGCACATCTCAAACCCATGTGCTTCCAGCCCCAAACCGGCACCCCTCCCTCACTCTCTAGTTAGTTATATGTCAAATCATTAATCACATGTAGTCAGGACGTTGGAAAGACTTTGTCCACATACCATCAGGAGACTGTCAAGACGTCGGCCACATGTCGGCAGGATGTTTGCAATATGTCGACCACATGTAAGGACGTTGACAAGACGTCGACCACATTTCTTCAGGACGTTGACAAGACGTTGTCCACATATCAGAGGTACTGAGTTGGAGTGATGGGGGTTGACATGGTTATGGTGTTGGGCTGTAGGAGGGCGATGACATGGTTCTGGGCTTAAGCTGTAGAGGGTGAGGGTACAACATGCCTCTCTGACGCATGTCATAAGGTTGGAGCAAAGGAGGGGAAGGGGTGTGAGAGCTGCCTGGGAGTAGGTTATTAGGCCCGGTGCCCACGATTGACGTACATCATCTCTGCAGTCAAGTTATGTGAGATTGCGTCTCAGCATTACATTGATTCGAATGATAGAGCTCACATGGGATGCGAGGTATGGCGTCAAGTTGGCGTCATTGATGCGTCAAAAACAGTGACGTTAGTTTCTGCAAAACGCGGAGGTCGCGCTACCGCTCAGCGTTCTGTCTGTACTTGTAAAGACATAGAGCAGTGCACACGAACTGCGCGCGTCATTGTGACGGTAATCAGTGTACAGATAGAATGGAGTATGAACTAGACAGATAATATTTATCAACGAGGTGCGGGATAAACCTGTCACTTAGAAGTCATCCCTAGAAGAATACCACGACAGAAATATAAAACAAGTAGCATGGATAGAAATATGCAAGACGCTATATCCAATTACTGATGAAATGAAAGCCATATTGTTAAAGCAACTTGGCGAGTTTTATATCAATTTTTTTTCTAATAATTTTTATGAATTGGGAAAAAATATTTTATATATACAGTGAAACTTAATTTATAATGACTATCTGGGACCATATGTCATCTGGATTACCGGAATTATCCGGAAATTAAAGTAAAAGTGCATTAAAACGAGATACACAACTACTTAACATTTATTTTCACAATGAAAATTTATAAAGTACTTAAAATATGTCACAACCATTGTTAATTTACAAAATAATGAGAAGAGAACCAGTGTTAGGCAAAATGCCTATACATTGCTACAGATATAATTAAGATGACTTATAAGTTAATGTTAGGGTATTAGAGTTGTGTACATCAAACATAAGTTTGCTTATTTTTTCCGCTCCCTGAGTGTACTTGGCCATGGCTTCAAACCGACTGAGGCCGAGAGTTGCAGAGTTGATAGAGAGACGCAAGTCGCTAGTGTGCACTGCTCCGGGTGCTGTGACAAGGCATAGACTTAGCGTCACCAGACGCAGGTCGCTTGTGTGAACTGCTCCGGGTGCTGTGACAAGAGCATAGACTTAGCGTCACCAGACGCAAGTCGCTAGTGTGCACTGCTCCGGGTGCTGTGACAAGGCATAGACTTAGCGTCACCAGACGCAGGTCACTTGTGTGAACTGCTTTTAGCGGTGACGCAGCGTAACAGGACGCGACTGCAAGGATGACACACGTCGCTCGTAGTCACCGGGCCTAAGTACTCCAAATCTGTAAAAACCTCATTTAAGGGAATATTATACGTTTTGGATGATTTTGGATTGATTACTTATCAAAACCTCTCAGAATGACTATTATTTATTTCTTCGGCGTTTCTAGTCTGAAGAGGTTTGACATTTGGCTGATGAGGGTTGACAGGGGGATAAGGGTTTGACATGTTACAACCTCTGTTGGCATTCAGTCTGGTGGCATCATCTAGTTTTACTATCCTTAGCTAGCAATGGTGACCATATGAAAGAGGAGATGATTCTTGGCCTACTTTCTTTGTGACAAACGCCTATTAATAAAGATGTGGTGTACACCATTTTAATTACACTGCCATTTCACTGTATATGTATATAAAAGTAATATTGATTGAAAATGTTTTCAGAAACTAAAGCCAGTTCCATGGAGAGCAATCTTGACATCCCCCCCTGTGTGGGCCGCCATATCCGTTCAGTCTGGTGGAGCCTATGTCACGTACACCTTTATGTCAGAGCTGCCAACCTATTCCAAAAATGTCCTCCATTTTGACGTGCAAGGGGTAAGTAATCTTCTAGAATAGGACATTAATGTAGATATATATATTTATTTAAAGAGATTTACTTGTTATTCGAGAAGTTTTTTTTTTACCTAAAATTTTGACTGCGTTGGTAAACTTATAACCATATCAATGAATTAATGAACATTATTATATAATGCATTGTTCAGGTAAAACGAAATATTGACAGCTAACATTTTTTTTTTTCGAAATCAATTTATGTTTTTATTATTATAAATTTTTAATATTATCACGAACAAATGAACTTTATATCGAAATCAATTTATGTTTTTATTATTATAAATTTTGAATAATACCACAAACAAATGAACTTTATATATATATATATAACTTTACAGGGAACCAATTTACATATTATGTAACGCATAATGATTAATAAATAGAGAAAATAAAAACTACCAACTCATTTATTTTCAACCAACCAAATGAATACATATTTATTTCAGAGTGGTTTAATTTCATCGCTGCCATATATATTTGCTTGGATTAGCTGTGCTAGCTGTGGATTTTTCTCTCAGTGGCTACAAAAAAAAGAATACTTAACTCGACTAATGGCCTACAGAATATTCAATGGAATATGTAAGTATGAAATGTATGGTTATGTAAAATATATTTTATTTCTTTTAATTCAACTATCCTGAATCTTCTTAAATGCTGTATAAATTATTGGATTTTGTTTACATGACTTTTTTATGTTTAAAAAATATCATTTTAATAGCCCAAACGTTACAGAGAAATATTATTATTATTATTATTATTATTAGCGCTGCATCTTACTACCCGTTCGCGTTATACGCACTTACGCTAATGTGTAATGGTAGGGTGATTGTGAGATGAAATGAAGGACCTAAAGTTTAACGTGGAATACGAACCACGGTGGAGGCCTGGCTTTCCCCACATTCACAAGATGTATTGTCAGAGGTGAAGGAAGGGTTTGGTAATCAGATAAATCTGTTCCGGGACCGAGGATTGAACCCTGGCCGCCAGCACAGAAGTCTGACACCTTACCCCTAGACCACCAGGTCACCCAGAGAAATATTAATTAATTTCAAACATGAAATAATATACGAACGAACTAGTTTCAACGCTGGACTATGTCGAAAGAATATTTAAATGCAAATATGAATGTCAATATATTTTATTTTTATTATTTACTAAGCTTGCATTTTATGAATCGACATATTAATAGAGTACATTAATTTCAAACTGGCTTAGTTCTAGAAGATACACAAGGCCCATTTACTCGATCAATGATCGTCACTTGGAAGGGTTAATCCTAAACTAACGACTATAACGACCAAAATAATCGATCTCAGATTCTATAGCTAAAAAGACAGACTCAATAGATTCTAAGCTAAGTGGGTTAGACTTGTAAATATATAAATTATATAATCTATGGGGTTAGGGCTGAGGAAGATAATTAAGATAAAATGCGTGAGTATTTATCTTAAGAAAAAAAAATACTGTTATTACTTGGTTCAAAGTCAATCACTGTTTCATCTTTATGATAAGAGAATTAAAAGGAATTATATATATAATGTATGCATATCTACTGATTACGCTATTATTTTAATGGACAATTAAGGTTGAATTCAGAGAAAATGGTATCATTTTTAGGTGTAGGGAGAATAGAAAACAATCTAGGGAAAACCACTCTTAGTACGCACAACAGGGAACCAACCACTGATATAACCGTAATTGACTGAATTGCCTTCTGCAAGATTGACGCCACCAAATCACATTTGGTCCAAACGATGTGTTAAATACTCACTTTACTCGTTGGGGACTAAGCGCCCAAACCCTTATTTGGTTTTCTTTGCAAGTGGATATAAACTAATGTAATTCCAGAGCAGTTTTTTGATAGGTCTTACCGTTTAGCCACAAGAGACCTTAAAGAAAGGTCCGTTCCAACTTTAAAGGATCTTCGCCATTTTTTTTAGGGGGTTAAAAATTTAACTTTTTTGTATTTTCTCGTCGGTTACTGGCTAGAACTATAAGTTTACCAAATATGAAGTTTCTTGCTCATCTATAAGTGAGTAAACATTAATGTCATTGAGGGTGACCTGGCGGTCTAAAGGTAAGGAGGGTGTCAGATTTCTGTGCTGGGGGTCTGGGGTTCAACCCTCGGTCCCGAAATAGATTTATCTGTTTGCCAAACCCTTCCTTCCCTTCTGACAAGACGTGTATTAATTACAACTTGTGAATGAGTGGAATGCCAGGCCTCTACCGTGGTTCGGATTCCACGTTAAACTGTAGGTCCTCCATTTCATCTCACAATCACCCTTCCATTACACATTATCGTAGGTGTGTACAACCCGAACGGGTAGTAATACATGGTACTAATAATAATAATGTCATTGAGTGAGTCAGCCATGTGTCTTTATAGTATCATAATAAGTAAATCGTATTTAGTTCAGTTTTAATTAGAGTAAAAACATTTGAATGAACAAACGTCTGATGAATTTTTTTTTAATCTTCCGTCCTTATCTTTTTGAGAATCCAAGGTATAAATACTGCAATTATTACATTGTATTTCTGTATCAAGGTTGCATTGGCCCTTCCATCTGTCTTCTTCTTGTAACATTGGTTGGATGTAACACGGCAGCCGTAGTGGCGCTCCTTGTGACAACCCAGTTTCTTTACGGGTTCTATTATGGTGGCAGTTTCATGAACTCATTGGACCTCGGTATCCACTACGCTGGATCTATCTCAGGAATCGGGCTTACTATTGTCAACTCTATGGGAATATTTTCTGCTCAAGTCGCTGGTTTGTTAACCGACGGAGAGGTAATTGGAACCAGAATAAAACTTATTATTAGTTTTGTGGTTATATTGCCTTAATAGTTTCCGAAGAAAAGATATTTCGTTATATTATCCATATTTTACCATATATTATACCAATGATATGTTAAAACATATATATATATCTATATACAGTATCTGCAATATTTTTAAATGGTCGTTTAGTAAGGCATTTTAAAATATAAATGTCATTATCATATATAAAATTTTAATTCAAAGTTAATATTTAAATAAGAGTTTTTTTATTTAATGATGCATATGAATTTATAAATGGTAATAATTAAGACTATAAAATTTAAAGCAATTAAAACAAGCTGTTTAGTTACAGTAGACATAAGTAGAATAACATATTTGATTTAATATTTTAATTAATTAGATACCAGTATTCTACTCACAGTTTTTTAAATTAAACTTTGCAACTCAAAGGTTTTTATATTATTAGTTAATAAAAATCAGGTAAATTAACATATTGTGTGCTCATAAAGTAACATATAACTTGTTTTAAGTCCTTAAGTACTTAATTTACTTAAATATTTCTTTACTTCTTCAGCAAAGCACCAAGCAATGGAATAAAGTGTTCTACATAGCCATGGGTGTCATCATAGCTCCATTCGTGATCTTCATGTTGTTTGGCTCTACTGAGGAACAAGAATGGAACAAACAAGAAAGAGACGAAGCAAAGTCAAAGGAAGTAAGGAGACTAGAAAGAAAGAAGAAAATGAGTATGGAACACATTCCAAACATTTGATACGTGATAATTGTGAATTTGGGGTACAATTTCACTATCAAAGAAGAGATCCGAGTAATAGCATTTTAAATTACCTAATTCTAATGATAAATAAATGATCAATAAACACCCGTAAATATTCTTCGATAGATTTTTTTATATATTTTGTTGAATTAATACTAAAATATTTAAAAAATTTTATAAAGAATACTTGATAAATTGTATAGTTAATGATAAAAAATAATAATTTGTAAATATGGGCAAAAGATCTGAAATAAACTATATGGTTAAAGTCAGGTGATGTTATCAATAGTACATCATAAATAAAGTGTGTTAACATTTCATGAATTGGGCAATTTTCTGCTGTTTCATAAAAAGGCTTATCTTTAGTACATTTCAGGGAGCGAGAAAAAAATCATATAGTTCATGAAACATTTGTTTCTGCCTAGTCCATAAACTGACTAGTTGCTTGAATAAACATAGACCTGTGTTAACGTTAGTTTGAACAAAATTTATTGGTGTAATGTGTTTTTATATTATTGTTAACGCGTACTGCTAAAAATTTACAAAAATTCCTGTTTACCGTCGTAAGTGGATAAGAAAATAAATATTTTAATATAATCATCTCAACTTAACAAAACTTAACATTCATTTCGCAATTTAAAATAATAAATTAATCAAAATGTTTATCTATTGATAAATGGAGGGCTGAGTTAAATTAAGGTGGGATAGTATTTACTATACACAAGTTGAGGATGGAAGTTTACGCATGTCTTCAAATAAATGATTTCAATGCATTGCCACTCTATATGTACGAATGGTTACGCGTCATTTAACCGAGTAAATATTGTAACGGCACTCTAGTTAGCACTAGAGACACCGATTACGTAAAGAAAGGTAAATAGATACAATAGGAGATACTTGAAAGCAAAATATAAAAATGCATCTAAAAAAATAATTTTAATGTAAGAGAGGCTGAGAAAATACAAAGAGTAACATCAGAGCACAACCCAATATTTTCCAAAATAGTCCACAGATTAGTAGGATAATTAACTAGACACAAAGCTGAATAATAAATACTCTCCTAGAGAGAGTTTGGCGTGAGGCGCCAATGATTTTGAAAGACTGGTTAAGCTCGTATTTAACTTGAGTGTATCCAGTTTTACTCTTAACTGGTATTGCTGTGCTAGAAATAATAATAATAATAACTATTCTATTAAATTTTTCCCCTCCCTTTGTACCGGGAGGTCAAGACATCCTATACAATAAAGTAACAACCGGTAATTTGTTACAACAAATGACTAGCAAGCTACTACACACGAGCAGGACCAAAAGGGCACCTACTCAGAACCAAGCATGAACAATATTATGAAAGATTAGGACTATTTGGGTCAAGAAAGCTGGATAGATCATAATTGGTTAGGTTATAAAGTCACTAGACTGTTGTCTGTCAGCCCCGGTCACTAACGGACCGGCTAAAAATATATAATTATTTATTAATATAGAGAAAGTTCCAATCCAGGGTTCTAGGCCTTGACTTATCATAGACCAACTGGTCTAAGCCAGAATATCAAACACATTATCATATAATGTTAACAATATATAAGGAAGGCATCAAACTCCTTCAAGGGCTATCACACATCAAGGCAAGTGAGACGCGAGCCACGCCAGATGGGCAGAAATGAACCACAAGCTGAGCTCTGCAAACTGGTGAACAACACAAGTTAAAAATCACACAAAGCGTGAGCCATGCCAAATGGACAGAAATTACCCACAAGTTAAGCACCACAAACTGGTCCAGAAGAGCAAACTTAAACCTATCTAGGTATAACAATCTGGCCTGGAGCAACCTGAATAGTTCCTTTCTCGACAGAGGCCTTGCTGACTATAACATAGTTAAGCAGGCTAAGGTGTGGGAATCATCCCTATTTAAACCACTGGTCTTAAGGATCAAGCAGAAAACATGTAAAGTGTAAAATAACTCCACGGCATGTAAACCATGTACTTAAAATGCTAGCCTAAATAACAGCCACCATCGTCCGAAGAAAGAAGAGCAATCAAGACTTTGTATAAATTGTATAACTAAATTCTGTATCCTTGTATATTTTCCTCAATAAATTGGGCCACCTGAAGCCCGGGTCTCCCTCTTACTCTTCGGCGAGTCCTAAAGGATCTTCCCCTTGTTTTTGTACCCGCACCTCAGCGAGTATAAAAGCGAGGGGAGACAGTCGTCAGGACTCAGTCGGACAGTGGGAGGGAACCCAACAAGACTGGCTAATACTCTTGACAGGTACAATTATATCCCTAAAACTACAACCCGGCCATATACCTGCCTACTCCCCCCAAATTTGAATGTTCAAAGTCACGGCTTGTTACTTACATCAGTCCGGTCTGTCCCTCGGCAGCATCGTCACGATCACAAGTTCTGTACTGTCGACTGGAAGAAAGGACGTCGGAACGTGTTGACTATTTGACTGGTGATGTATAATTGTGTATGGTCCCCAGCGAACTGTGGAGCTTTATAGTGGTTGAACGTAATGAATCATGGGAAGGAAAGGAGGAGGGAGACATCCCTCTACGTTGGAAAAGTCACGTAGGCCCAAGCTAACTATGCTCAGACAGCCCACCCCGAACTGTAGTCAGTTGATCTGACCAGTCAAGTGCAGTGCTAGCGGAGTAGCAAGAGCGGCCAACACTTCTGATGGCACCGTTCTTGTTCCTTGTTTCCAAGACATGGTATGTAACACATGGAGATATACATTAATATATCTTTAACTTCAAAAAAAGATTTAATAATTAATGCGCGAACAAGTTTACGATATCGATTATATCTATCTTGACTTACTAATTCTAATTTATCAAAAAAAAACTTATTTAATTTAAAAGTAGTTGGATTTTTTTTATATAAAGCTTAACCTGACTAAAAATCAAACGTAAAACTTTTTGTTTTTCAAATGTAAAATTGCAATAATTCCTTGCAAGATTATTTGCATAATACACAGTCAAATCATCACACTGATTTTTAAAATCATTATTAATAAATTAAAATGCATACATACAATACATTTATTCTTGGGAAATGACTATGTGCAGCAGATCTAGGCAGTACAGGGCTGAATTGGTTAGCCTGTTACAAAATGAGTATTATAAATCATAATAATCATTATAGTAGATAGGACCATAATTTACAGTTCAATAAATGAGCAAATGTTCACCCCTAGTTCGTGAAGTATTTAAAAGAAGAGCCCTATCTATGGAATAGGCAGATATTTTAGCAAATTCGTGAAGTGATTATTCTTTTTTGGAATAATTTTCCTATATTGGTGGTAAAATTTTAACAATTTTATAGTCAAAATAGTAAAGTAGGTTTGTAATATATGTTTTACTTTGTGTTTTCAAAAGTTGTTTGGTCACATATTATTTTTTAAATACCAACATACATACATTCATATATAAATATATAAATACACATATACATACACACATATACGTACATACATACATACATACATAAATACCTACATACATATACAATTATATAGTATATACATATATACAGTCACAAATACATACACACATATACATATACCCACAACCATACACCCATACATACACTCACAAATACATATATACATACACACACATGCATACACACATACATAAACACATGCATACATATACACATACATACATACATACATACATACATACATACATACATACATAATACTATAGTCGTCCCCTTACATGATAGGCAAGAAACTGTTCATATGGCTCAAACAACAACTCCGTAATTAATCCATTCTCACTCAATTTCTCCACACTTCCTTATCCTTGTATACTCTCTTTACGACAATTACATCCATAACATAAGATATTAGAACACAGGTAAGTGTGACCAAATTGAAGAACAACTAATTTGAAGTGAGCATAATTCCATTCCATAAATCCATTGCTTGATGACGTAAGGAATTTTCCTTAAAAGAACATTTTGAGTGATAAAACAAAGAGACAAGGCGATTACATAATCTACATACACGACAAAATCAATTAAAAACGACAGTTCATTAAAAACAAAGATGTAGAAATACGTTGAGTACCAAAGAAATATGAAGAAATTTACGTTAGAATAACAAAACATATGAGGGTTTTACTAGGCTGTGTGATCAAAGATAATGATTTAAGACCCTTCGTCCGCGGAAGAGACCAAAACCAAGCGAGTAATCCCTCACAACCAAGCAACAAATTACCTGGGCGACTTTTGCATCTAAACAATGCTCCACTCGTCCACCTAAGAGACTATGGCATTGGAGCTGGGTGGTACATCGTAGATATATCAAACATGTTGATTGTCAGGTTATAATTTACCTGTTAGTCGTTGCAGCGTGCACTTGTGGAGCTCCACTCAGGGTTTTATTTACATTTGTGCCAGTTTAAATTTCGATCTTTTCTCGTTTTTTCTGAAAGCTTTAACTTCTGGGTGACTGCTTCATGGTAGTTAGTATTCTTCTTCTTGAAAGTTGGGTCTAAGAGTCGTTCAAGCTCTTGAAAGTTTCCCTACTTATTCTAAAACGTTTGTTTGAATCTAATTGGCTCCCTGAAATCACTTGCAATTTTGAGCCACCTTTATTCTTTTTTTTTTAATAACCTAGATAAACCAAAAGTTGTTTCCGAGCCCTTTTACGAGCTTTTGAGTACAGCCAACAACCAGATACTCATCAGATAATGACATGCTAGCTACAATAGAAATTGATTAAAATTCTTATACATTATTTTTAAAAGTTTTAAAATGTAATTACATTGGATACTACTTCTAAATTTTATTCAGTACTTCTAAAATAATCACACGTCGATTTTAGTTAATTTAATTGATTGCTTTCTTATCAATTAATTTTAAAAATTTTAAAATTTGAATTCATTAGATAGAATTCCTAAATTTAATTCAGTACTCCTAAAATAATAGTATTGAAATAGGAAGGTTGAAGTGATAGGAAGTGTACTCACGTTTGGAAGGAGGGAGAAAGAACAATATAGTGAAAAACCGCACTCGGTATAGATGATCAAGTTTCATACCCCATCATCAGCAATATGATATATTGCAAAAAGACATATTAGATTGTACGACCACCGAGGTGGGCCATTACTGTGTTAATATAAGTAATATTAACATAAACAAAGACAATCAAGGTAAAATTAAAATCGTTTGAATTGAACCCAAACTGGTTGTAGAAGGTTTTTTCCCCCTAATTGTGTCTCACTCTACTTAAGCTACTTATATATATATATATTATTACACTACCTTGGAACACTATTTTCCCTAACTCTACTCCATTTTGTAATTCTTTTTAAATAGACCGAATGGGTAGTAATACGTGGAATGTATCAAATATTTTAGCTATTGTGTAAATTGTTAATATATTTTAAGAAGATATTACTTTTAATAAAGAATTAACTCTAGTAAGGTGTTTTACAAGTATAAAGTCAAGAAAGATGTAATTTGAATACATTATGTAGCTGATTGATTAACACCTTCATTAAAACCTATTCTTGAAGATGATGTCATGTCAATTGAAACATGTCCCCGCAAAATGTAGTCAACTTCAAAAAATAAGGAGAAGGACCTAACTAATATCAGATAAGAAAGATTTATTTTTGTCATTCACATTTTTATTAAGTTATATCATCTTCAATTGACTACAATTTATAATATATAATAATCTTCATAAATTGTACTAAATAACTGTCCTTAAATAGCTTTATATTAATGCAAATCATTTTACAAATTAATCAATTGCATTTTTAAAACATATCAACGTTTACTATGATTAAATATCAATTAATTCAATTTAATCAAATTCTAGTTGATCTCTCACACGACATAATTATCAAGATTTTGGTGCTCTACTAATATTTCTGTGTTGTTTTAATTTGGTATTTGCCACCAATTTTAATATTTATTATTGTTAATAAACTTATCAATCATAACTGTAATTTTAAAATTTACGTTTATTTTTATTTCATATTTCAAACTTACTGTAATTATTATAGTTTGTTCAGCTAATTAACTACTTAATGCAGTGCGTTATCTCAAAATAAGTTTCTCTTTTTAATATTCGTATAACACTTTAATCTTTCTTGACTTTGTACTATATTGAATCTAATTATGGAAAGATATTTAACCACGCTTGCACATTTCCTTGAAAGCCAAGATATGTCTCCTGCTGATAATAAGGTATTATTACTATTTTATCCTTTTGATGAGCGATCACTGTGCGACTGATATACCTTACTCCTTTGTTCAAATTATCAAGATAGCGAGTCTCAAGTAATAAACAGTAAAACCTTGTTAAGTGAATGATTGTCTAAATAGTAGGGACGTAACTTCACCCCATATGAAGAGAAACTATGCTGAATTGAACTAAGAAAGATTTAATAAACAACTAACAAAAGTTGACCTTACAAAATTAAACCGTGGTAATACGACTTATACCTTGTGGGGATACCGCCACATGGGGTTGAATGTGGAATCTTTGGCAATCACAAAGTCCATCATTAGCGCGAAGCAGCCACGTCATATGATTTAAAGGACTGTTAAATACCTGCTGTAATAGTTTACACGTTTCATCAATAAATGTTTTTAGTTTTATGCTTCCCTTTGTAAGTCACTATATTTATAACTCTCGCTTACCACCAAATCCTCCATGATTCCATCCCCTTAACGATCGGGGTCCTTTCAGGCAATGTATATTTACTCCCCATGGTTCCACAATAGTGTTGTTTTCAAGGGTAATTATCGTGCGCCGTGAAAATATGAGAGGCAAAAATATAGAATATTCGTAAATGTTGATAATTGAAATGTGAATTTGGGAATAGAAACAAGGAAACTTGACTTAGCTCACCAATGCTCTACCACTAAGCTATCCAGTCTACGCATTGTATTTGTAACTAGTCTGTTTTAGTACCTTGTGAGATTCGCTGGTCGTGTAAAGTACATTGAAATAAATGTTCAAGCACTCAATTGTATAATTTATAGTAGTTTTATTATTAGATAGGATGTAAATGATATATTTCTGGGTCTTTCTGTATATATACAAGTGTCTAAGAAAATAGCTTTTTATATTGTTAACAGATTAATATATTTAATATTTTAATGGATTTTTTTTTACATTACACTGTACTAACATTATTAGCCACAATATGTATGAAGTTAAATAAAATATATATTTAAGGAATATATTCTACTCAACATATTAACATTAACAAAGCGTATAAAAGTTAAAAAAGTTTATAAATGTAGATATTATCTGTAATCAAAGAGTATCAAAGAATCGAGAACTATACTCATAAAGAGTCTTATTTTTCTGCTAAGTATTTCAAACAGTATAACACTGTATTAGAATCTAATTCCATGAAAAAATGTTAAAATATTTAAAAAAAATTGAATTTTTAATGTACTTTGAATAGATATAGTTTATACTTGTAAATACATTTAATTAATATTATGTATTATATTGGTTTTATCAACTGAAAATCCGTACCAGCGTTAGAAGTGTATTAACAAATGGATAGTGCTAAAATTATTTTATTATTTCTTTATTTTATTACCAGTAGGTGTTTAACGTCATTGCCTACTTGGAGATTTCAAAGTTATTTTGGGAAACTGGTTGCATCTTAACTTTACACACCTATGCAATTTAAGCATTAACACACTTAAACAGCAATGTACAAAATTAAAAAGAGAGGGAATAAAATGATAGACTCACCATGAGTGGGTCATTTGTCTATGTGCTAATAACGCTTCCCATCTTACTCTGACGAGTTTACAGTCACTTTAATATTTGCTCCTTGAAAACAATGACTTGCTTTATAATTTTACCTGATTCTTATTCCCTTTTATAGATAGATATATGAACCACGGACTTTTTTCATCTATATCCTGTCAGGAAGATTTCTATAGGACATTTTCATGACCAAGCCGAATAAACTAAATCGTAGATTATTTATAAAAAAAAATTCGTTTACACAAAACGCACTTAAAGACAAATTAGTTTATTTTTTGACATTGCATGAATATTTTTTAAATTATCTAAAAGTTTATGTTTTTTGTTTCAACGTTATATCTTTAAAACTCGCCGAGTGAAAAGTAAATTCATTAATATGTTATATCCTTTCTTGACCGGACGTGAATTCACAAGTAAGCAACGTCCTTACAAACATTTAAGTAGACTGAGTGAATTAATTTTATTTAAAAAAAAAGAAGTACTTTATTTAAAAAGAGGTGAGAAATTTCTGTTCTGAAAAAATCAATCTCATTACATACGGACGTGGATTGAAGTATGGCCATTTGACCCCAAGTACCGTCAAAATTTCCCCTCGATGGTAGATTATACACTGCTACCATGCTGTACAATTTACCTCCCAAACTACCTACTGACCTAGGCTAAACAAACATAACATAGCCTAACCATACTCCACTTTACTTTCCAATTAATATTCTAATTTGAAATGCCCAATTCAACTGTTTATAATTCCTTCTAGTTGAATCGAAGTTGCCCCAACTCTCCTGTTTACATTCTTTATAGTATAATACACGTTGTCCTATTTACCTGTCTATAATTCATTCTAATTGAATCAACGGTGCCCAATTTATGTGTTTATAATTCCTTTTAGTTGAATCGACGTTGCCCAATCAACCTGTTTAAAATTCCTTCTGATTGAACCTAAGGTGCCCAACTCAAATCGATGGTGCCCAATTCACCTGTGTACAATTCCTTCTAGTTGAATTGACAGTGTCCAATCCACTAAACTCTCCGATAAATATCTCGCACTCTTCTAGCACCACACAAAACTTCAGGATACATTGGTGGTCAAATGGTATGAGTCATTATGCCATCAAGGTAATAACTAATTTGTTTTAAGTAATGAGAAACTAAAATTTCAAATATCGGTGAAGTGCATTAGAATGTATTTTCATATGTGGTTTATCACAAGTAAATTCATGTTCATTTAGAGTAAATAATGCTAACAATTACAACATTTTATAGACGTAAATATCCTCAATATTGAGCAAAATATTAAAATAAAATACAATCTCCATCGTGTTGGACCTGTGAAAGGTGACAATATATTTGTTATACTAACCAGAGGGTTTTCTTATGACGACAGACATACTATTTATTTATTAATTAATTTACACCATCTATCTCACTTTCTAGCATGTAGATACGGAGCTAGGTCTACAGCTTGAATTGACATTACATACTTTAGTGTTTTTTTAAAATACAATAATAGTTTTGAATAAGCACCTGAATCTAAATGTCTTATTTGTCCTTTTCTATACCTATCCTATTAGTTGGTCTGCCCCTGGTATCCTGCCCCTCTGGGTGTCCCACCGCACTCTGGGTCTTATAGTCCCCAGCTCGGTGAGAGCCTCAATGGGGGTGGGCACCCCCCTATACACCTCCAATCCTGCACCTATACTATTCAAAACAAAGCTAGAACATAATTAAATGTAATTAAAATATGTCCAGGTTAATATATCTTATGGACCAAAATTATTTAATTACATGGCCAATATATTTTGATATTTTAATATTTATTTAAAAAAACTGATGATTGTATTACTGTCGTATAAAGTAGTCTTTTTATTGAGATTTGTGGAATTATCATGAAGTAAAAAGTTAGTGCTCAACTTTTTTAGATATAAGATTTTTATTTTCGTTATATATATATATATATATATATAAGCATAATTTATATATATATATAACAAAAGTAAAATTCTTATTAATAGATATCAAATATAATTATAAGATTTAAATATAATATGTCTTAGAATAAAGGTTCCAAATTTAACAAAATGATATAATAAATTCTTTAAACTAGTTTCTAATAAAGAAACACAATTAAATTGGATGTTTTAATCAAACTTTATTATTATAATTATAACTATTATTATTAGTAACCTTGTTTCTTGTGCCAGGGTGGCTTAATCTACCAAATTTGTATATTTCGTTTACTGTCCTGAATAAAAATCACATTAAAACTTTGATCCGTATTGGTATTTTAATAATGAATTTTGAAAAAATTAAATGTTTATATTTTTAAACTAGATAATTTAACTTATACTTTATGAAAATAATTTATCTTACTGGAAATGATTATATTATCAAATGCAAATAAGCTACTTTAACAATATATCTAATCGTTAATTTCAAAAAAAGTTAAGTTTAGTGATTAATTGCTAAGATATAATGAGGTATTTCTAAAAAATGAAGATAATATTAACACAAACGTTATTGTCATGCATTTAAATAACTGATTCTGCTAATGAATACATTATTATACTAATTTGTAAATTACAGAAAAGGACATATTGCACACATTTTGACAAGAGCAAGTAGTACTTTGACAGAGCCATGAATGACCCAAATGAAAAAATAGGTAAGAAAATAAATGGACAAGTATATTTTAATAAAATTTTGAGAAAATATATTTAAAACAGTTTGGTTTTGGTGATATTTATAGGAGAGATATACCCCATATATGGTTTGAAGTGTGGTTTTTCATTTGGTTTAGGTAATATCAATTAAAGTTATTAATTAAATAAATATTTTGGATGCAACTGCTTGGAAAGTTAAATATCTTAGTCGTGTGAACTTTCTCCTACGTTCTATAAAACTTTTTAAATCATAAAAGATAAAGTAACTAATAAAATATTCATGAAAAATACGCAACAATAATATCTGTAAATGAACTTTCAAATTTTATAAAATCATAATTATTCTACTTTATTAGTCTTTCAATATATTGAAATTATAATTCCTGCTGAAACTCATGTAAATATGGTATTTTTAAATCAAGATTCAGTATCTATTAATCAATAAAGCTAATAAGTAATTTTTAAAACATATATTATTATTGTCTAAAATAATTCCAGGACCAACTCAAAAACCAGTTTTTATAGAATGCTTGCAACAAAATGAATGGTAAACAGTCATATATACATATATATATATAAGTTTATATTAGGTTAGAGGAACTTGTAACTTTAACTATTTTTTAATAATACAAAAGGGAATATAATTTTATTTTAAGTTAGCTGGAGAAAAATTATTTGTACATAAACAATTTAAGATATTATGGCGTAAAATAAAAGTTATTTAAACCTGTTTAGAATGTTTAGTAGTTAGAAAAATTTGGATATGAAGTATAGATTAAAATTATTTGAATAGCCACACATTTATTTTAAATATAAATGTAATAATATTAACTCAAAGTTACTATGATTTTATACATTTTTAGTAATAAAAATGTTATTTGTTAAAATATTGAGATAGTTAGAGATATAAACATATTAATTATCATTTTTGCAGTATTCTTTACCATAATTAATATTATGATTATCTATATATATGATAGTATACCACAACTAAACAGAAATATAAACTATGGTATTGAATTAATATATTAATTTTGATCTAAGTAGAACTATTTTCTATTTCACAAAGTCTGTTGAATTTTAAAAATAGAATGCCACTAATTCAACTGAAATTTTTTAATGAACGCATAAGCCCCTCAATGGATTGGTTTAAATGGTTTAAAGGATAAAATCTATAGTTTATAAATGAACATTTTACTAATCAATATATTATTATTGTATGGGGATAATCAATAACTGACTGCTTCCATGGATTATAATGTTGTAATCAAAGCTCATTCATAACAAAAACGTTAGTTTATAATTAATGTGTTACTTTTAATAACGGTTCAGTGTGATGTTATTTAATTTTGTATGTGATAAATTTTGTTAAAATAAAATTTATATTTGATATAGTTTTTAATTATTTTTTGTTAATCAGGTAGTTCTTCAAGATTGAGATACCTACCGAAAAGGTATATTATTTCCATTATAGTATCTTTGGGAATAATTATACAGTTCCTCATAAAAGTCAGTATGTCAGTAGCAATAGTAGCCATGGTGAGACCAAGTCCTTTAACCATTTCTGGCAGTAACTCAACCAATGAAAATACCACTGACACATGCCCGATTACTGAGGCTCTCTCAAATAGTTCAAGTTCACAGGTAATTTAATTATATGTTAATTAGCAATTGCATATTAAATATGAGATTTAAAATTAACTTATTTGATAATTATATATCTCACTATTTCTTTTACTTTGCATCGATTACTGTTTCCAGCTTGTGGCCATGGTCAGCTTTTTAAATCAAGTCATATATTTTTCCACTACCGGCTTACTAGGCCTTTATTAGCTTCATATAACTTATAATCTAACCTAATATTAGTATAAGCACAACATCCAGTCCCCAGCCCTTAATTCTTCACTGTGAACGTGTAGACCCACATTTCACCAATGATACATTTTTAGGCCATGCTGGGAATCGAACATGGGACCCTTAGCTCAGTAAACACACACTCTACTGAGTGAGATAAATTTTCGGGTTTTCACTATATTTAATGACATTAAAAATATTAGGAATTTTAAATAAAATTTAATTTGTCTATACTTGAGATGCAAATGAAGGGATTTTTCAAAATTAAAATAGAGTTTATTTCAGCACATCGGGGAGGTACACAAACTTATCTCTCGATATGCATTAGTAATGAAATACAATAGGTTAATCAGACAAAAGCTTCCTTTCACTTAATCAAGATACCTCTTAAGATATAACTTTTAATAAAAACAAAGAATGCCGATCCCAAGCCATCGTGCCTCGTTTTAAGAGAGCTACTGAAAACTAATCATAAACTCTACCTTGAACTTTGATACAGGCATGGCCCTGAGACCAGGATGAACTTTGGTAGCTTATTGACAAAAACTGTCTTACTTGGCTAGAGGTCTCAGTTTAAATTACCCTGTATAGATTTATCATTACAATCATATTTGAATCGTTGATATTTTCACAATCAATAGATAAGGCAATTCCATTGTATCATTTAATGTGCACTTGAGGTAGTAAAATTTCTTCCAATAAACAATAGTTCAGAGGCTCAGATTGTTAATTAAGTGGTAATGTTATTAAAAACCTTCTAGAAAGGCAATGAAGATTTATTATTCAAATAAAGGTTTCAACATACTTTCCCCCTCGGTATAGAATAATAATTTTTTTTGCTGCTTCTATATTCTATAACCAATACTGTTAAAAAATCATAATAATTTTATTAATAGGTAGTAGTATGTAAACAGTAGAATTTTATTCAAAAATTAACAAATTATTGGTACTTTAAAAATAATTCTATGACATATTCTTATTGTATTATAATCTTTAGATTTCAATTTGCATCAATTATTACATTTTATTCGTAAAAATTAGTAATAGTTAACTTGTTTTAAGACGTCAGATTTTTAATATATGTTGAACTTCAAAAAAATACATACTAGATACTCGCTCGATTGATTTGAATTTTAAATTTTAATCACTTCAGATCAGCTACCAAACAAAAAACATTTTGAGTATTTACCATATTGAAAAAAATTTCTGGATTGATAAACCTTATACTTGCATCGTTTAGACTTGATACAAAGAACGTCCTTGCTATATTTCGTTAAAATGGGTAAATGAATTTGGAAATTATGAAAGAATAAACAGACTGACATTTGAGTGGCCTTAATATTGAAACTAATAATCATATACATACCTTTGTTGGTCTATGTTCGAAGAAGGTGCCTATCAAATTTCGTTAAATAGCCCACGTATTCAACAGTTATCACAAAACAACCATATAAAAAAAACGATAGATTGACATAAACACAAAATACCAAACAAACAGACAGACATTTGTAAGCCCACCATATTGAAATAAAATATCATACATATGGATTTCTGGCCTATGTTCGAAGAGTGTGCCTACCAAATGTCATTAAATAGTTGACGCATTCAGCATACATTGCCAAACAAACCCCCCAAAAGATGGATATATTGACAGACAAATGAAATACCAAATGGTCAAATTTAAACATAGCCCACATATGCTTGGTCAATAATAGTAATAGTAATAATAATACTGCTGCTTCTTAAATGAAAATGTCCCTCAGTAGCCGTACGTTCGAAGGTCATGACTATTGGACATTTAAACAAATTGAGACATAAATAGTTTTTTTCTTCTCTTGGCTTCGATATTCAAGTTTGGTTTTATAAAACTCATATGGTTAAGAAATAGCTTATCGAAATATAAACTGGTTTGATAATAATTAAATCTGAATAGTTTGAAAATAGAATATGAACTTGTTCCGGTAGAAATATTCTTATTTTAAGGTTGGGACTTAATCTAGTCTTACCTGAGTAATGCTGTATTATAAATCGATTTGATACCTAAATCTATTAATAAACAAACAAAACATTATTTTGTTTATTTCATTGGCTTTAGAGTTGTCTACTTGTTTCTCTCTCCCCCCCTCGCCTAAATGAGTTTTCATTGCAAGTGGATGTAAACTAATGTAATTCCAAAGCCTTTTTTTTTTATAGGTCCTACTGTTAAGCCACAAGAGACCTCTAAAGGTCCTTACCTAATTTAATGTTGCTCCACCATTTTGATTTTTTTTTTCGGGGGCTAAAATTAAAATGTCTAACTTTTTGGAGTTTTCCCGTCGGTTACAAGCTAGAAGCTAGAAGTTTGCAAAATTTCAAATTTATATCTCATCTGGAAGTGGGAAAACATTAAATTCCGAGAGTGAGTCAGCCATGTGGCTTTATAGTATAGTAATAATAATAATAAGTATTTTCCATAAATTATTTCTACGTCAACTTCACTCAGTTAAACCTGGAAATCCCTTCTAATATAAATCTAAAATATATATAATGAAATACTTAAAATAATATTATTTAATAGCCTGCCATATTCAACGATTAGCTCACTGATTAGAAAGATTAAACTTTTCGAATCAACTATCAACATTTACTGAGGGCTGCATCGAAGAGAATATATTAATCATTTAAACACACTGTAATGAAGACATTCTCACAATTTCAATATATTTAATAAAAATTGGAAAATAACTATTTTAAAATGAAAAGCACTGATTCAACTTGCACTGTGAATGAGGCAGAAAGCCAAACGTGCATATTAATTCTGTTTCAAATCAAATTGTTTATCAAATATTCAGTCTAGTTGGCTGTAAGATTGTTCGAAGGGGGATGGACCAAAAGGATAAAAAAAACGATAAAGAACTTAATTGCACGTATACATACGGTATTAAAACATATTGAGGATAATTTAAGGCCCGTAGACTGAGGAGTGGTTGTCATGTGGTGTTTAGGGTTGATGACCGGCATGAACAAAATTTCTAGTCGGGAAACCTTCAGTTACAAAACCTCTTAGCAGACCAGAGTGTCAATGGAAAAATAATGTTAAAATAGATTTGAAGGAAGTTGGTTGTCGAGGTTTGGATGGAAGGGATAAGATTAAATGGTGAGCTTAGGTTCTCACAGCCATACATATTCCTTAACGCCATAAAGTTATCTTGAATGCTAAATGGGCTCTGATATCACCTGCTGAATTATCTATAATTTTAAATACCCCCGTAAGCAGTATAAACTTTCAAAATTATGTTCAGATTGGTGAGTTCGAGTGGAGTAGCACCCTTCAAGGGTTCATCCTGTCGGCCTTTTATTACGGCTATATAACAACACAGATAATAGGGGGACGATTGGGAGAGAAGTATGGAGCCAAGTTTATCATGGGTCCAGGACTTATGGCTGCAGGTATCATGTCTCTGTTGACCCCATTAGCGGCCAGATACCATTTGGCTGCTTTCGCTGTCGTCAGGATACTCACAGGTGTATTTGCGGTGAGTAGAAACCATCCAACCAAATATGGAAATCAAATAAACTCTTTGATTTCTCCTTGCAAAGGTTGATAAAAAAAATCCACATATAGAGGGCGTATTTTAAATGGTATCAAATATTTTAAGGGCATATTCAAATGGACCAAACACTAATAAAATATCATACAAACATAGGTATAGAAACTCTTAGTTTTAGAGTTATTAAAACTTCCACCTAAGATGGATTGGTCGTGAGGTATCCGTTGAATGGTCTGTTTGACCCTCAGATCTGAACCGAATGGGTTTTTATCCCTGGGGACACTTAAAGTTACTTGTTTACCCAACACCTGTCACCGATGTTGAGGTTTTAACAAAGCGTATCTTAAATGGATGTGAGTCAATAATTAACACCTCAGTTGTATCCAATGGAGTAAGACAAGCATTTAACGCAGTATCAGAGGTTGCATCTAACTAGGACACTAATTATTTTTTTAACATTTTGGATACAAAATGTTCTATCTTTTTTTTCTGTTAAACTTTGTCTTGTTTAATTGCACTACTTCCTCTGTTGATTACTTATAAATTTAAAAATATTTTTTTTCCTATCTTAGGAATTAAGTGTTTTCAACTCTGTGTTTATATGAACTTTTCTTATCGAATATAAAGTATTTGACATTGATTAAAATACAGTCTGTATATATATTATATGAACCATATTATTAACTTAAACACATACCTGCAAAGCGATAGATTGGTAGGCTAGTTAGAGGGAAAACATTAATATACAATTCAAACAGCTATTATATCTTATTTTATATATTCCTCTTTTTATCATATTAGTTAGACAATGTTAAATTATACAACTAGCAGTAGATTTTTTAAAATTGTTCTTTGACTATCTATATCTAGCTTAAAAAGGTTTTAACATGATTTAGTGACTACATATTTTGAAATTATCATTATGTTGACAAAATTTGAAATATATGATACTACCTTTAAGTCAGCCAGTCATCTAGTTAAATGTCAAAGTGTTCACGGTGATAATATGGAATTTTATCTTCAAAAAGAGTAACGCCTTAAATTATGGCACGTAAGTTATCTACGTATAGGTCCAAATCAATGTTTCTCAAACTAATATTTATATTAAATAATTAATCTTGAATATAATTAGAATTGAGACAGTTATGGTATATTAGGTTATGGTTTAGCATAATTAATAGCATTTAATAGCTCATACCATTCGTGGTGTTAAACAATTTATATCTACTCAAATTCATATGATTACTAACATTTCACTAATATGGTATAGTATAACATTACTTCCATAAATACCTTCCATTATAGCAATACGACTCAGGATTTATTGACTATATACCTAATCAATAACAATCATGGTTAGGCATTCTTAATAATTTAAATACCACAATCTTAAAATATTCACTAACAACATACAGCTATAAGCTTAAGCTTTACTGTTTTAACTTGATTATTGTAAATCATAAAAGTTTAACTATACAATAGTACATCCACCTCTATAAAACTTAAATGAAAGTTTAGGAAAGGTAAAAGTATGATAAAAATAATAATATAATTATTATGAACTATCTTTCAGAGAAATAACTTGTTGAAATTATTATTTAGAAAATGTTATTTTCTTGGTAATTTTGTTTAATACTTTTAATTAAAATTGTTCGCTTCTTTGCTTGAAGTCCCTCTCAGATTAATATAAATATAAAACTGGTTGACAAGTGTATTAAACCATGAGACAATACGAAATAAACCAATTAAAAAATTACTAACATTTTATTTACAGGGAGTATTTTTCCCTGCTCTTCAAATTCTGCTCGCAGAGTGGTTTCCAAAGGAAGAATACCAAATATCTTCATGCATTTTGTTTTCATGTGAGTATTTCTTAGAAATAAATGAGAATCATGGAGTTTAACAGCTGTTTAATACGAGTTAATTCAAACTGCCCCAATTAATTTTCTCGGCAGTAACAGGCGAGGTATGTACTAAAATACTTTCCCATCTGAGGGGATGTGTGTGTACAGTGTATATTTATGATTGGTCAAATAGATAATGAGGTGATTAAGGGGGAGAACATAGCACACAGATACAGTTTTATAATCGACTATTCTGGTGATACTCCACGCCACTACTTATACACTATGTTAAACCTGGAGCCGTGGAAGAAAGACTACTGGAATAAGGCCGATAAACATACATGGGGATTTTAAGGCTCGTTTTTTTTAAAGTTTGGGGTACATTATACGTCATAATCTTAAAATTAAACATTTTAACATTTTCCACGCTTCATCCATGATAGAACTAAAACACGTGTTGTTAAAAAGGCCGTTTTATGTTTATAAATAAATAGAATGTCGAAACATGTATTTTAATAATCCTTACCAGCACTAGAGGGACACATGGATTAAGCTGTCAGGATCGCAATATAGTATAGCTGGTGGGTGAAGGTTTGAATCTAGTATGGGCTTTCCAGGAGTGGTTTACTTTATAAGACCAATAGAGCCAGACTTCTTATCTCTTCTCTACTCTAAAACAAATATGTATCCTACAAACAATTCTCATCCTACCCGGCTCTTACAAGAGAAAGTCAGTAAATATATCTCAACATATTTTTTTTTAAAAGTAACTGAGATATGACCTTGTAAAATACGTAATATTACATTTACTTCTTGACATAATCTCCATCAGTATTGATACATTTAGCCCATCTCTTCAGCAGTGCCTCATAACCCGCATCATAGAAGTCTTTGGGTTTTGTCTTGGCCACTTTTACACCTCTTTTCAACCTAATCATCATAAGTGAAACGTTTACCACCAACGCGTTTTTTTAGTGGATTTTCTATGGTCTAGGTCGGGGCTTTAAGATGGATGTTGAAGGAGATCTCAGTGTAATTATTCAATTATCTCCTTCATTAATCGAGATGTATTAGGTTTTTGTTGTCATTATTAAGCAGTATTCCTTTTTTCGGTATGTGTGGACCTTTATTTTTGAGAATTGAAACATACATTTTGAAAGAAATTCACATTAACCGTTTCACATCGTTTATAGGAGTGAGATAGCAGTACTCCCTGAGAATTTAAAAAAAAACCTGTAAGATCAGCATGCCTTGATTTTAGCATAAACTTTGATTTTTTGATGAAGGTAAAATGGAATGATTCTACTGCTTCTAAAAAGGGTTAGTAGCTATGCACCCATGATTCATCTCCAGTACCAATCCCGTTAAGAATATCTTCTTCTTTATCTACATACCTACAGAGATGTTGCAAAAGCAAACTTATTTGGCCAATTTTTTGTTCCCTAGTCAGTTTTCTGGGCACCCACCACATGCACAATTTTCAATAAATCAAGCTATAATGAACTAGTATGTAGGATAAACAATGATAAAACCCCATTTCAATCGCTACACTTTATATCGTTGTTCACCTGTCAGCTCGAATCCCCTCATCCTCCTGCCATACGGTTGCTTATGTTGCAATTTCAATAGAGTAGCTGTGTGGTCTTCATCTGCGACTTTTGAATAACCGAGAGTGAAATTTTCAACTAAGTTATGTACCAATTTATCAGTGTCGTGGGGTAAATCCTGAACAAAGGGAAGCGATGAGGCTACAATACAGGGCGTCTGATGGACCTTAGTTTAACTGGAAGCTCTCACTTGTCTCTTTTTTTTTTTGTATAGCTAAAAGTATTATGGGACACAATTATGCATTGATCAAAACTTAAA
The DNA here is from genome assembly GCA_901482245.1 of Timema douglasi. NCBI lineage: Eukaryota > Metazoa > Arthropoda > Insecta > Phasmatodea > Timematidae > Timema > Timema douglasi. The sequence continues at coordinate 104,775 of CABEEJ010001440.1, forward strand.
ATTGGTGATCATAGAAATATTTGCAAATGAGTATAGCTTTGAACCCAGATCTAATCTACACGCCATTATCCTTAATAAATATAAATGTAAAATATATCATTTTCCGCCAACCCAACATACCGATAATTACTACACACCTTCATAAAACTGGATGGGTCTGCCTGTTTCAATTATTTTATTTTTCTAGTCAAAAAACAAGGACAAAAAGCTGTGCTTCAAAATATTACTTATGAATTTTGAGATATGAACCCTCTTCTTCCACCGCTACACTTGTTGACGCACTCGTAATTCTACTATTGTAGCAAAAATAAACAAACCGCTTCCCTTTGGTGGATCAAACAAGCGACAATATTATGAAAACTAAAACTAAACTTCTTGTAAATTGGGGATATATATAAATAATAGATATCGTTAATAACAACCTAAGAAATAAAATCTTAACAGTATTAAACGTACGCCTATATACCAGTCATGGCAGTAAACTCATGTGCTAATACTCGTCTAGGGAAACGTTGCTTCCTTTCACCGACGAGGACCGGACAGACCCGGAAACAAACGATTGGCGGAATAAAGAGTGAGCGAGACCAGCTGGCTGGCCGGTCGGTCTGAGAATGAACTACTGTACTTGTTTTAAGAACGAAGAGCTGCCACTTAAACTCGGTATACTTGTTGGAAACTCTTCTAATTATAATGATCTGTTTTATCTTTGTTTTCCTATTATTTTCTTTATTCCCTTTTTAACTTTAGGGAAGCATTGTTTCCCATGTTTCCATTGAATAAATGCCACTGTGTTTTATATAACAAACACTTACAGCCATAAACAGGAAATTCTTCTTTATGAATATCCTTTGCAGGAAGTTCTTTCATCCACAAAAACTACACAAAATCACCCTTCACTTATGTAGAATATTCCTCGTTCAAGGTCGTCATTGTGAAACTGAACTGGCCATGCAAATGTTCTACCTAGCGTCGGCTACCTTATGTGTCATCAAGATGAATTGTGTTGATGTCAAATGACATATTTAGAACTTACTAGATTCTCCCACATCTGTGTGTGACCTATTTACTGATTCTGCCCTTAGTAACCTTCATGTTGAATATAAAAGAATAAATAGTTAATAGTAATAATGTTACTATCTTTATATGTGAAACTACTTCCATTTCACCTGGTAGAAATTAAAACCTGACAAATGGCATCAAAGTTTAATGCTGATTGGATTATCCCTGGAACTGTTATCAGCTTTGATGTAATTATGAACATAAGTTTTGTAAACTACAGCAAGAAGGTATTAAAAGTGTTTATTTTGTTTTACACAGTTATCCACGTAAGCAACATCTTGTCAATGAGCTTATCAGGGGTTTTGGCCAACATCTCTTGGGACCTAGTTTTCTACATTTACGGAGCATTGGCAGTCGTGTGGGTCATTCCCTGGCTTATCCTGGTTCATAGCTCACCCACAGAGCACCCCACCATCACAGAAGAGGAAAAATTATATATTACGAAAGATCGTTTATCTTTTGATGGTGAGATTGTTGTAAGTAGCTGTTTTTTACGTGAAAATCAAAGATAGCAAATATAAGATTTAGTAATAAGTGATTGCCAGTAATTTTACTAGAATTAAACCTATATTTTCTTTCTCTTTTCTCTTACAGATACTCAAGCCTGTACCTTGGTTTTCCATTTTAACTTCACTACCAATATGGGCTTCCATTTCTTTTCAAGCCGGAAATTCTTTCGTTTTACACACGTTTATGTCAGAGCTTCCAACTTATTCAAAAAACATTCTACATTTCAATATTCAAAAAGTAAATATTTACTGGAAAACATTAAATACTTGTAATAATATTTTTAAGCAAACGTTAGCAAACGTAGAACTAAATTGGTTTAATATATTTTTCATGTAGACAATATTAATTTATATTCTTGCTTTCATTGAATTGATGAAAAAGACTTGAATATTTAATACATTTTGAAATTTTTAAACATATTGTTGGTGTATTTTTACAGAGTGGTTTGATATCTTCCATTCCATATATGTCAGCATGGATTAGTTGTATTATTAGTGGTTTTGTATCCTCATGGTTACAGAAAAAGGGATACATGACAAAAATAACTGCGTATCGAGTTTTCAATGGAATATGTAAGTTTATATCTCATAGCTATAATTTGACTCAATGTGTACCAATTCATAAAATTCCATATTCAGTATTAAGCCATTGAATATGTGTAAGATATTAAATCAATACTGGGGGAACTTATCTCTAATAAAGCATATGTTAGATCAATCACTTAATATAATTTGGTAGGAATACAATAAGTAGAAATATTCTTAAAAATTTAAGTCTTATTTAAAACTTTTCAAATCTACGAATGCATTAACATTTACGTTGATATACATTATTGTAACCACATAATTTTAAGAATATTTTATACAAAATTATTAATACAAACCAATAAGTTAATTAAACAAATGTTAATGTGAAATAATTTTAAATTAGTTTTTTCTGGGTGTTATTAGTTTAATATAAAATTCAAACAATATTTATTTAAATAATAAAAATGAAATAGCTAGTACACACCTTAGCACTTTTTTAAAAATTAAAATATACTAGTCTCGAAAATGTATTGTTACAAACATTATTTAATTAAAGGTATTTTAAAACGAATCTATTTTTATTTTGTGAATATAACATAGGGAATAGTCTTTGAATGGATCTGAGAGAGGGTGTAATGAGGTAGACTGGTTAAATCTAGCTCCAGATACTGATAGATGGCATATTTTGTAATTGTGACAATACAATTTCGAGTTTCTACAGTAGCTCCATGGCTTCTTTGGTGCCGACTGACAGCTTTGAAAAGTTACCAGACCAAATTATGTATCCCTACGCCGAACCATATGATCTGCAAAAAACATGTGTTAGCTGTCACTTCTGACGGTCAAAATTTAGGTATATACCTAAATGTTGACTGTCAGAAGTCAGCTGTGAGCTGTGAGTCAGCAACAAAGAAGCCACGAGGTTACTGTAGTGCCATATAATAAGTAAGCAAATGTGTATTGTTAATAATTAAATCTATTTTTTTTCCATAAGGTGCTTCGGGCTCAGGACTGTGTTTGCTCCTCCTTACACTAGTAGGTTGTAACAACACAGCTATCGTAGCACTTCTTGTGACCACCACGTTCTTCCAAGGGGCTTACTGTGGAGGTAGCAACGTGAATGTTCTTGACATAGGACCTAACTACGCCGGCTCTATCACTGGAATATCCCTGACTATTTCAAACATAATGGGAATTGTAAGCGCACAGATTGACGGAATACTGACAGAAGGGAATGTGAGTATCTTTTTTACTTTTATAATTTGAAACGTATTTTATTATTATTATTATTAGCACCGCGTCTTACTACCCGTTCGGGTTATACGCACTTACGCTAATGTGTAATGGTAGGGTGATAGTGAGATGAAATGAAGGACCTACAGTTTAACGTGGAATACGAACCACGGCGGAGGCCTGGCATTCCTCACATTCACAAGATGTCTTGTCAGAGGTTAAGGAAGGGTTTGGTAATCAGATAAATCTTTGCCGGGGCCGAGGATCGAACCCCGGCCGCCAGCATAGAAGTCTGACACCTTACCCCTAGACCACCAGGTCACCCGAAACGTATTTTAATCTGAGTGAGAATGTGTATAGTTATTACAACCATTGATACTAGGCAGAGTAAAAAATATATATAAATGTTCTTTGAATAACTATAGGACAGACATATATATGTTTCAGTAAAATCTGACCCCTAGACTTTGTATGGTAAGCTTTTGCAGGTACGTCACTAGGAAAGGACTATTACTACACTTGTAAATACCTTGAATATAATAAATTATTTTAAAGATAATCTCTTGTAGCGAATAAAACACAGTACTCTCGGGGTAAATTGCCCACCACTGGACCCGTTGTTCATGGGTTCAAACCCAGCTGGGATTGACGGAATTTTTATTTAGCGATAAAGATCCGTAACACAAATTCCTTCAGAAGGGGAAGTAAAGCCGTTGGTCTCATATCAATTGTGGCATGTAAATGAACCCTGGGATGTATGGGGAAATACCTTTCACGGCTAAACTGGAAGTTTGTTTTGCTCTCGCCAGTATACATTCTCTTCTGCTGGTATAATCAGTAATTTCAGAGAGGGTTGCGCTTTAATTACTTTAAATAAATAAAGAGCATTCCAAGAGTAAGATAATACTAATAAATCTTAACATATTCTAGTGGCATTGTGACCACCAGCACTTTAGTTCTGGCTTAATGTGAGGAGTTATATAGAATCCTGTCTATAAATAATAGGTTTGAGGAGCAGCATTAGATTGAAACATTTCTTGCAATTGATACAAATTAACGCTGATTTCGTCCTCATATTATAATAAGATCCAAACAAGATCCACAGTCAATATATCTAAGTAAGAAAATATCTAATTTATACCTCTTCAATTTTCAGCTTTTTTTTGATAACTTGTTGGTCTTAAGAATATAGGTATTTTACAATGGTATTTGTAATGTTGATAGTAAATAAACCATTTGATCCACCTGAAGTAGATAAATCACATACGATTTTTGGATTGGATGATGTATTCTTATATGCCCAGTCAAGAACTGTGCTATCATAATATATTAATATATTTATTGATATTTTTAATATAATCTAGGAACACACAAATTGATTCATGATGTGTGCTAATCATTAGTTGAATTTGTAAATTATTTCAACCTTTGCCAGTCAGTACCATGAACATAGTTTTAGATTATTCCAATTGTGCTACATGTCCTGCTCACCATAATCTACGAAATTACCTTTATTTGTATTTATTTATCATAATGTGAATACTTAGTGAGCTACACCTTTAATTACTAAGACTATTTGCATAATTAATTTGAAGTAGGTCTATGTAAGCTGAGCTTTTCTAAACCATGGAAATGGTTGTCAAATAAGTTTCACTGCCTCACTATTAAACAAATTCTTTAACTAGAGTTTTGTTTCAGACATTTTATAATAATAGAATATTCTTCTTTAATGGTTTTTTTTAACCTAGGCATTTTAAATTAATATATATTGTCATAGACTATATTCTTTATGAACATAATTTTAATTAGTTTTTTTTGCCTTTATACATTATTGAGATTATATCTTTGCAATTTAGATCAAGTTACCTGGAAACGAGAATATATTAAGGCTTAAGAAAACAAAGTGTATTATATATCTACATTTAAGGATTTTATATTTAGGAGAATATTAATAAAATATTTAAAACCTAATGTGTAGTAATTTAATGTTCACATGGTGATTAAATATTTTACAATACGTAACCATTTTTTTAATAATCATAAATATTTATTTGCAATAAATGTACACATAATAGCGATACACATGGTTTTGTCAGCGATTTTAAATGTGTGTGTACTATTACAGTAGATATATATATATATATAAAAATTATCTATATGAAAATAAAGGTTTATTAGATTACAAAAACTTTTTTCAAATTTATATAAACTGATAACTGTGTAATATTTATTTTATGATAAATTATCAAAATTAATTTTCAATCTGCCATTTTTTTTTTCAGCAAACTCTTGGCCAGTGGAAAAAGGTTTTTTATACAACGATTGCAGCTGCTGTTATTCCTTACATATTTTACCTAATATATGGATCTGCCGAAGAGCAAGAATGGAACAAACAAGAGGTGGAAAGCATTGAAGAAATAAGCCCAATACCAAGTGGTAAAAGAAATGTGGAGAGAAGAAAAAAGTTGAGCGTAGTAGCACCTATCTAAAATAACATAATAATAATAATTTCAATTTTAATTTTCTTTATTATAGTGCTGGCCAACATTCGTAATACCTATAACAGGCTAATACTGAGAAGTACACAAGTACCTTAAAATACATATAACTACACAAAGAAATAAAATAAACAATAATAGCTCAATAATTATATATACTGACGAATAGTTATGAAAAAGTAGTAAATAGTAATGATAAAAATATAATAATAATAACAAATAACTAAAATGTAGTAAAGTATAAATATAGTAAAAGCAGTAACAATATGCAAACAATTAGTAAGAATATTGTAAATTTAAATATGGTAGACAGGATCACAATAGTATAAATTATTGAATTGGGAGTTCTTTAAATAAATGTCTGAGATTATAATAATAATAATATCAATTTTAATTTCCTTTGTTATAATGCTGGCCAACAGTCGTAAGACTTATAACAGGCCAGCACTGAAAAGAACACAAGCACCTTACATATATATATATATAATTACACGAGAAAATAGGATAAACAAAAATGGCTAGATAGTGTTAATAATGATAAATAGTTACAAAAAATTAATAGTAATTATATAGATAAGAATAAAAAATAGCAATAATAACAAATAACTAAAGCGTGGTTAAAAGCAGTAACAATATGCAGAAAATGAATCAGAATATTGTGAAATTTAGATATTCAACCGTCTACGCCCTCTGTGGCACCGTCCCTTAGTCCCATAACCTAAGTTCAACTAGTCGCCACAGAGAGCGTGGTTTTAAATTACAAAAAAGGGGTAATCACAGAGGGGCCATGTCATCCTGCTTCAACCAGTTCAAGAACACACCTGTCTTACCAGAAAAGCTAAGGCTAAGTCTAATGGACATAACCAAGAGGTAGTCTGGATTCAGACAAGAACTAACAAAGGTTAACAAATACAGCCCAAGAGCTCGTTTATTATGATAATACTCAGCATTGACTAATTTGTACAATATTGTATATTAAACTTTGATATATATAAATGCTAAAGTATGAATGATAAAGTAATTCTCTTTATAAATAAAGATACAAATTGTATATAATTATCCGAGATAAAAAAGAGAAATTGTCCCTAATAAAAATATAAAGGTATACAAATAATATATCTTCCCTTGAAACTATCAAGTCCTCAAAACCGCAAGTTAATATTTCCCATGAAACTAACATTTAATAGGTCTTGAACCTCGTAGTAATAAAATATAACATTGGAAACATCTGACTGTAAACAATACAAATAATCTAACGTTAACATTTCCCGTGAACAAGTAAACTAACCTAAATGAAATAAAGTCATCAGACTGTAAACAATATAAATACCCTAACACTTAATAATAATACAGTTAAATTAACTAGTTACGACCATGTTTCAAACCCTGACCTGAATCCAAAAGCTAAAGGTTAAAGTCAAATTTCCCTTTAAAATCCAGCGGGATTTGACCCATGACCTAAGTTTTACAATATTTATAGTCAAAGTTTAAATTCTCTTATTTAGAAACGAATTTGCTAAATTTCTCCAAGAGTTAAACCATGACCTCAAATTTACCATATTTATGGTTCGAGAATAAACTCCCTAATTAACACTAAATCTGATAAACTTCTCCAAGCTTCGAACCATGACCTGTTATATGCAAAGTTCATGGTCGAAGATCACTTTCCCTTATTTACATTAAACAAGCTAAATTCCTCCAGGATTCGAACCTCGTCCTAACATACGCAACGTTCATGGTCGGCGATTAATTCCTGTCAATAACTATAACTTACATTATTAAGACGGTCCTAGGGGCCTACTATCTGCCCGTTATCCTTTTTCCTAATCGGCATCAAAGAGTAATGTTCACAATGAGACACAAGCTTATATTCGATTCTGCCCAGCGGGGAGACTAGGTAGGGAAGAGTTACATCATCATGCCGTCATTAACGTCCAATCACAAGGCGCTACACATTCACAGCGCAGTCGACACTCGCATAGCAACGGGCGGTGGGGGGTAGCAACGGACGTCTGAGCCACTGATATGTTTATTTGGAACTGCACTCTCGCGCATGCGCGCGTCGGACGAGTGTCTTAGTTCAGAGAAGGGGTGAGGATGCGGCTGACCTCCACTTCACAGTTTTCCTGCAGTACGTACACCAAAGTCTTTGTGTGGCGTGATTGTTGATCTTGAACGAGACTTCGGTTTTTCTGGTGAATAGGGTAAGTACAAAACTGTTGTTGGTGACGGGTCAGTCTGTAGCCACGGTACAATATTATAAGCAGAACCTCTTAGTGATAAATTATTGATAAGCGATTTCCTTAAGTAACTCTCTGAAAATTGCTTTTCTTTTATGATAAAAGTCGAAGTCGACAAATCTAGAATTGGCGCTATGGATACAATGACCTATAGGGCTCACCATATAAGAGCTATTGAGAAAAAATAATTTAGGGTTACGAGAAGCCCGAGAATGGATATGAACGCCTACATGATCAAGGATAAATTTGCAATAAATTTTGCTATTGAAAATATTAAAAACAAAAAGGGCATCACAATAAAGTCCAAGCGAGAAGAGAGTTTGGAGCCTTAAGAGGTTTCGAATTATGTCATAATCAAAATAAATCGGGTTACTATAGAATTTATAACACGCAGCGACAAATTTTCTTTGAACGATTTCTAACCTCAGAGAGTCAGTTAAGTTAGTGAAATTCTAAGAAACAGTAGCATATTCTAACTTAGATCTAACCAGAGCGTAGTACAGACATAAAAAACAGTCATTTTTCTTAAATGATGACGTAATAAATTTAATAAGTCCAAGTAATTTCAATGACTGGAAAATTACATGCTCAACATGACAGTGGAAATAAAGTTTGCTCTCCATGAGAAAACCAAGCTCATTAAAATAAAGGTTGCGAACTATGATTTCATTGCCCAATGTTAAAGATATAGGCTAACAAAGGGTTATAAATATTATCAGAACCTTTAACAATAAAACTAGGAATTCCATCTGTCCCGGCATATCTAGATGAACTCAATTTTTCTATAGCACTAGCAACATCCAAGGGTGAAATGTGTCATGGATACAAGAGCGCGCTAATTTCAATAAATGGGCAGGGTAAGACAGGAAGGGCTGAATTATAAACGGAATATTAATAAAAATTCTTCTTATTATTATTATTGCATACTACAATTAACAACAATGGCGTCTTAAGGAATGTTCCCATAGTATACAGAACTAGTTTAAATTGACCTTTGAATGTTTCGCATGACTCAATAAGACATCATTGCTTTGATATCAACGGAAATGAAATTTCATATATATGGTACGTAGTGCAAAAACTATTCATGATTGGAGAAACGGGAATTAATTTTGCGAGAAATCATCACAATTGTATACATGTTCAACAAACTAGCTATGGCCAAGTGTCATACCATGTCACTGATAAATACATTATTTAATATCATTATTTTAATTTCAATTTTATTGCCTAAGTTCGGAATCGGACATTGACTGAGAATGCCTGGTAGCTCTTTATTAAGTAGTGTGAGTTATTGTTGATAGAAACCAGAATTTTTAATATCATTGAGTTAATTGATTTAAAATTTAACATTTTATCCACCTATAATGATGTTCGCCTAACCGTAGGCAGCAGTTTGAATATTGGGACCTTGCTTATAGTGGGCATGTATGGAAAAGGAAATATATAGCGAGCGTTCTGCACCAAATCATAGCGTTTTCATACAAAACAAAGCCGTAATTTGATAACCATATTTTCCTCGTATCTATCCTCCATCAATTTCCTTCAAATACCCTCTTTTTAAACTGATAAAATGAGTGGGGCGTGAATTTTAAATGTGTGGGAGAGGGGAAATATTTAGCTGAGCCTATGGGTTTAATTATAATCAAGAAAGATTTAGACTTGACGGAACTATCATAACCTAATAGTCTCAACACTAGCATCGCATAGTTTACCTATTAAATAATTATGCAATAGGGATTCCAATACTTAAATTGTGTGTATTGTTAATAGAAATTCAACTTTTACTACCTTGTCATGGTAATGATTGTTTGAAAATATTTATCCAATTTTTACATTGAGCCAATATAAAAATACTTTACCAAAGCGTTCTGATCAGTTTTAGAATACCTGCCCATTCATAAAATATACGGATTTTTTCTATTGAGGATGATGTTAATGATGTCTGGTATTTTCCATCACAAATAACTTTTTAATTTTGATCTTTGGCACAAACAAGTACTAAAAATTCCTCTTGATCTTTTATTGTTTTGTTTTATAGAATCCAATCAATTTTGTTCCCTTTATGTAAAACTCTCATCATCGCTATGCATTTTTATGATTACATAAAAAAGGAGAAAAATACAGATTCTCTTCTTAGGCCTAAGCTTATTCCCTTTTTGGCTTGGACACAAAAGTTAAAGAGGATGTTAAGTTTTTGATTGTATTGCATCTTAAAGGTATCAAATACTATATATATTAATATAATAAATGACTGATGATACAAATATATTCATACTAGGTGTATCTAGCGGTTTTTTTTAAATAAACCTATTCAGTTCACAGGCGCATGAGTATGAAAGGAGAAGTTAAATCTCTTTATGGTGGTAATTTTTGATCGTGCCAAAAAATTAATCCCAGCTTAATTTGCAGCTGTAAAATTGACTGATGTTAAGTGAGAGTGTAGAGAACGCAAGCTAAGGGCAGTATTTTGGAGTTTGTGTATACAATCTTTTTTGTTAAAAAAATATATAATAGTTCTCTACTGTAAGCAAAGGGTTTAATTTTACTCACATGGTGAACTCAACATTTCTTTAGTATCTACAAAGGTCTCGTGGAATTTAATAAAACCTTTTATTCTTCATTTAAAAAAATTTATCATCTAATACTGCTATGCTCATATAAAATATTCAAGAAATTTTGTGGTCACCATGCAAAGAAAATACTATGTTTATAATGTAGCAAAATTTTATTTATTTCGTCCAAAAAAAGTTTTGCCATAAAAAGTGCGAAAAACATTGTTAAATCACATTCCTTACACTATAACCATTCCACCAATCCATTAAGCTACCTTAGGAAGAAAACTGTTATTTGGTGAGAAGTGTTTCCCAGCTAAGCAAAGATTGCTTATACCGAACTGGTTATACGTTTTCGGCCACTTGGTCTCCATTATACGAATCATACCTAACCTTTGCACAACATACCTATTAATAGGAACTTTATTTCATATGGATAAATGAGCTTATTATTAATTAATGAGAGTCAATGTCTTCAGATGGATAGCGAAAATAACATAAGATCAAATGAGCTCGAAATAAGTTAATGTCCATACTGCCATGCATGCCTGAACTCTATGAGGTCGAATAAAGTGCCGAAAAAACCCTTTCTAATCCGCATACACAACAAATAGAGAAGAAATTATGGTTAAAACAATTTTCTCAAACCTATATGTGTAACTTGAGGAAGATTAGTTACTGGTTTTACAACCTTTGATATACAGCCAAAATAGTATAAGTGTGGAATTATTGACGAAACTTCATATTTATCTGTCGTTATGGATGGTTAAATTTCCATTTGATTTTATATAGGAAATTATTTTAAAAGCTCAATAAGCCGCAAATATATGTTTAATGTTAGTCCTATATAATAAGGTTATACGTTTATGTACTAATCACGCTAATGTTTTCATTGATTAGGAGTGTTATATTAATAGGAAGTGTACCCGCATTGGCGTGAAGGGCAATTGGAAAACCACTTAAAAAAAACCTTAAGTACACCTGACCGAGATTCAAGAGTAAATGTCCCCGTCATCGTTAGTTTAATTTACCGAAAGAGTAGCACCTTAGACCGCGTGGCCACCGAAGCATGTAACGATATTATTTAAAAAGCTACTATGAATGTGTAGTTAAACCATATTTAATGACACCACTACGGACCGATCATATCGGTAGTTATAGCTCGATTACAGGCAGATGCCTTGCGTATTCTCACAAATTAATTTTCATTCATGGTGACCTGGTGGTCTAGGGGTAAGGTGTCAGACTTCTGTGCTGGCCGCCGGCGTTCAATCCTCGGTCCCGGCACGGATTTATCTGATTACTAAACCCTTCCTTCATCTCTAACTAGACGTATATTAATCACAACTTGTGAATGTGGGGAATGCCAGGCCTCCACCGTGGTTCGAATTCCATGTTAAACTGTAAGGTCCCCCATCTCATCTCACAATCACCCTACCATTACACATTAGTGTAAGTGAGTATAACCCGAACGGGTAGTAAGACGCCGTGCTAATAATAATAATTTTCATTCAATTGGACTGTAACTAAACGTTAATAAACGGATAGCATTAGGGTTTATAATCTCCATCTTAGTAGGATTAAGACATTTTCGTCAAGTGATAACTAGAGGGGAGTAAAGGATAAATGTATTTTGTCCATAATATTTTATAGATAAATATATTAATATAAATAACCTTAATCGACGATGACATGATCTAAAAGGCATCTGGCTTGCAATAAAATGAATTACTTATGAGAGTAAGTCTAGATTAGAATGTAGATCGGTTGGACCAGATGCGGATATAAAATGTAAACTATCAATATGCTATTTTCACTTCCCCTTCAAGCCAATTTGGCTTTACTTACTTTGAGCCAATCTTCTTTGATCCTATGCCATAGACTAAGCCAACCTTGATGTAAACAAATATTACAATTAACATCAATAAAGTCAAATTTAATTTATTTCTAAATGTTAATTTTGGCAGCTCCCGGTTATAATAAAACTTTATTTAATCTATAATATAATAGAATTATATATAATGAATTATACTGTGGCTAATATTAGGTTAATAATTTCCAATTGTTAAATAATTAAATAAGAATTAAATTATTCATATTTTTAGTAGTTAATACAGAAAGCTATATTAATGTGAGAATGTATCTTAATCGTGTTGGTTTATAAAATGAAATCTTTTAACAACAACGAAATTATTCAATCATAAATAATTTTAAAACTAATTTGGAATTTGAAATTTTGATTCATTTTCCATTCAAAAAATTTTGAATTTTCATCCGTACAGTTTATCATTTTTTTGAAAATAAAATAAAATTAAACCAAATACGTTTTCCAATACTATTTTTTTTTTTCTTTCTTAAGGTTGGTATTTGTGGTATATTCGTAGGAAAATTCTATTTAAGAAGCCAAGATTTCTAAATCCCTCTTCATGGTACGCTTATTCTTAAAATGGAATGTATTTTTATCCTATTGCAATTTGAATTGGAGTCAGAAATCAGATTGAGGCTAAGACCTTTGAGTATATTTCATTTCCAATAAATCTTTCCCAACTCACCACACAACACCATACAGTCGAGCATAACTCAAAAAATTCGGGAACAAGGCGTTTGGAAGAAAGAGAAGACGTTAATGCTAGATAGGGACCAAAGAAGTGGAAAAAGAGTGTTAGATTGGAAGAATAGAAAATACTATATTGGGGGAAAAAAAAATCAATTTCAAGCTATCACGTTGTGCTACAATATGCTGATGCGTGAAACAAGCACAGTCGTAGATCAAAATGACAGATTTAGCGGTCTTCTAAGACAGAGAACCTCTTTTTCCGCCTTTTATGACATTCAAATTTATTTTATGAATAAAAATTCTCGCTCAACTCTTTAAAGATCTTACAAATAGTCCGTTGGCTATGGAATATAAAGCATATTACGTATTTATATAGTTTAAATTTACTTATAATTTACTGCTCTGGGTGACATCGTGGTCTAGGGGTAGGGGGTCGGACTTTTGTGGGGGGGAGGGGTCTGGGGTTCAATCTTCGGTCCCGGCACATATTTATCTGATTATCAAACCCTTCCTTCACCTCTGACAAGAAGTGTATTAATCACAACTTGTGAATATGGGTAATTCCAGGCCTCAACCGTGGTTCGGATTCCACGTTAAACTGTAGGCCCTCCATTTCACCTCATAATCACCCTACCATTACACATTAGCGTAAGTGCGTATAGCCCGAACGGGTAGTAAGACACGGTACCAATAAAAAATAATTTACTGCTCTGTGATGAATAATCTCTAAAACAAATATGATGACTTGTCTTGTTAATATTGTTTGAGATTTATAATTATTTCGTTTTAAAAAGGCAAATTTTAATATTTTAATACGAAATTCTAAAATCTTAGATTAGGGTTTATGATGCATTTTCTTTATTCTTTATATGTTAGGGAGTGATTTTCCAAATTTATTGGCTCCTATAAAACAAAGGTGAATTAATTAAATTCATTAAATATCAATATAAACGCTATTTATTTAACTACTCCCTTCTTAATCATTTTAATCTTTTCATACAAATTAAGTAATCTTTATTCATTTAGAAATCCTATTGTAAAATAGTACTAGTAGTGATTAATAAATAATTAGTAAAGATCTGCTTTAATCTATGTACTACATACAATTTTACCCGATTTTTGATATGGCCTTACTTTTAGCAAATTATGTGTAAAAGTGAATATTTAACCTTAATAGTATGATTTTATTTGAATTAAAGGAGAAAATTATTTTGAGTAATTATGGTAATGTGTAGTTAAAAGGAGTTAAAAGTGTAGGCGCAAATGGGGTATTGATTTTACTTGTAATACAAGGGTATGAATGGGAGGAATGAAGGAAAATGTAGTTAGCTGAGAGGGTATTTAGTATAGTTAAGTGTGGGGGTTTTATTGAAAAGAAAGAGGAATGATTGTTAGTAGGGAGGAAGGTATTTATTTCTTTGAGTGTGGTGGAGAAATTTAATGGAAGGAGGGAGTGAAGACTTTTAATTAGGGGAAGGTATTTATATTATTTGAGTAAAGGGGAGGACTAAAATGGAAATTGGGAGTTCAGTGCGTAGGTATTGATAAGGGCATTGTCTTTATTTTGGTGAAAAATATTAATTTACGGGAGCAGAGGGACTAACGGGATGTATGTAAGACCAGTGAAAGTCGATATTCCCAGGTCTTCTATTTAACCTTTCACTAGATTAAGGTTAAATCCATCATTGCAAATTATCACGCTAGGATAGAATGTAAAACAAAACTTATTTCAATTATAGTTAATTACCAAAATATATTATTTTTTTTACTTTACAGACACTAATAAAATTTAAAAACAAAATTAGTTCCATATCATGATCATTAATTTGAGTTCGAATTATATCAAAATAGTTTTAGTATCATTTGAAGCCTCCTAACAATTATTTTCTTACTGAGATTCCACTTTAGAATTAAGTTAAATCGGTAAATAAATACTATTTGAATTTTACAGTGATATTTAAAATGTGAGTGTTATCTATATTGAGTGTTACGTTGAACCCCCTAGATCAGTCGGTAGAATGTCTGTATATTGAGCTATGGGTCACAGACTCAATTACTGGCATAGCCGAAAGATATATCTATGAAATGTGTGTTACTCTTTCACAGTGATGAATTAACGGCTGTGGACTGTATATTGTGCCTGTCCTGGTTTCAAGTTAGATTCTGAAGCCTATAAAGCTACGATAGGCCTAGAAAGGTGGTTGTGGAAAATATATAGCTATAAATAAAAAACTGACCCGGGCCACAGGCTTGAAACAGTAATGTATGTAAGAAGTGTTACGTTAAGGCCCTTGGCCCTGTCGATTGCAATTCTAAAACCTATTTTGTGGGATGGTGGGTAGGAGGGTGAAAGACATGGCGTGGCTGCCTAACTGACCAAAGTATCCTTCCGCGCCAATAATAACAGATGGATCATGGAAACCGTAGATGGTGCTAGCTACCGGACAGGTCTTGTGGAAAAATCATACAATTTGAAATATCAGTTTCCTCGAGAACGAGTGAAATCTTTATGTAAATATTTTTAACACCCCTTCTAAGACAATTTATCGATGTTAATTAATTGTTACATTTTTTTTTTATTATTAAGAAGCCAGTTTTCTATTTAAAAATGTCAATTTTATCGATATTTGATCACTGTTAAAAGTATATAAGAGGTGTGTAATTAAAAAGTATAAATTAATCAGCATCCTTTTATTCTTGAACAAACCGTTTCCAAAATTAAAATTACAAAACAATAAATGTTCTTGAAGATAAAAGTTTTTTTCCCATGGATCTGCATTTCCACGCCCAATGAAATGAGCCAATCGCCTTAAGTGTTACGAAGCGTGACAGCACCAAATCAGGAGCATCCAAGCTGTTACAGATTTTATTAAATTTAAATGGATGATGTGAATATGAAATCAAATCATGGTTTTGGAGAAATTTGTTCAAACATATATTGAATTCTACTAACAGAAGTTGATCTACAAGGGGAGTGGAGGCTTACAACAAAACTTCCTCGTAGCTTGCCTTTGGAGAGGGTGAGGAGGTATTTTCATCAAATTTACCATCGATTATATCTGGTAACCGATACAATATATTAAATATAATTTATTTTATGTTTCTTTTTTAGTGAGACCTAATTAGTGTCCGCTTATTGAAAACAATAGCAAACCACCTTCAACTCTGTCTGTAATATCACTTCCGAGGGAGCTATTAGTTTCAATATTGTTTTACTTATGACAAATTTGTAAAATATGTAGATTCAACCTACCCCGAAATGTAGCAGGCTTACATTGATGTGTTAGACCATGGACAAACCACAAAGTGGAACAGTGCAAGGTCAGCTTGCTCGCTACTTTTCGCGGTAGAAGAATGGTATACATCTGTGCACAAGTATCTTCATACACAGACTCACATATGAAATTACCAACAAAATAGAATCAAAAGAATTATGCTATGTTACCTCACATTAAAGAATATGATGCTTATTTTTTGAATACATTAAATCGTCTATTTTATTTTATATTAAATATCAATTATATTCTTCCAATATAAACTCAACTACCACTCTAAGAAGGCCTATATTTTAAAAGTTTTTTTTTTGAAAGGATTGATATATTTACAACTTTGGTTATTATATTTACAACTATTGTTATTATCTATCTGACCATCGTGTCGAACTGATGTTACGTTTTCTGAACATAACCTTCAATAGATAATCGGTCTATTACAGTGCTCAGTAGTGTAATAAGGAGAATATACGGCTGAAGAGGTAACTATCAAAGTACCATGACAACTTGTGAAGAAGAGAAAACGTTTCCTAAATAGTGTAATAAGGAAAATAGCCAGCTTGAAAGGTAGCTATAGTAGATCTGTGTTAATTTATGATGGAAATTGAACGTCTCCTAAATAGCGTAACAGGGAAGATATGAGGCTAAGGAAATAACTATCGAAGTGTCATGGTAACTTGTGAGGTACGCGTAAAACCCAAACGGTTAGTAAGACACAGTGCTAAGAAAACTTTTGATCCAAAGAAGAGTGTCCTAAATAGTGTAATATGGAAACTAAACTGCTGAAGAGGTAACTATCGAATTGTACTGGTAACGTTTGTGGGAGAGAAAGAGTCTCCAACTACTTAGTACCTCGTTTAAAAGCAGGTCTTGAGTTTGTAAAATAAAATGGTTTCAAGTTCCTGCTGTAGTCGGAAGAGAGTGACACCGTCTGTTTGACTTGTAACGAAACATTTCCCGGAGTTCAGAAAACTTTCTATTTTCTGGCGCGTTAGTTCTGAATGTACGAGTAAAACACACGTATAAAGTTTGGTGCAAGCAGCCGAGTGAGGAAAGACTTCACTCGTAGCTTTACGTAGACACAGTTCTTGCATTGGTAGAATATTCGCTTATTTCTGGGAGTCGTGAGAAGGAAAGAGAGAACCCATTAAAGTTAAAGAGTTTCCTGTTTAACTAAAATTACCAAAATAAATATTAGATGACAATATAAGTTAAGAAATAATGTTTACAATGTACACTTAGTTTGCTATAAAAGCTAGCAGTCATTATATAAGAACTAAAGTAGATATTTAAACTTATCTTAAAAGATTCAAGGGAAGCTGACTAACTTTCAAGGTAAAATGAAGGTACATAGTTTATAATTATGAACTGAAACGTTTCTAGCCTGATATGAGGTTTGTGCGCTGCAAGTTTTAAACAAATTTTGTAAAAAAAAAAAAGGCTGTTGAGTGGATTTCTGCACTGGTAACCCCTTCCTTTATATCCACACTTTGTTTGTGTATTCTAATTACAATATTTATTTAATTTAAATTAATTAGATTCCTTTAATTACAAACTTGCTTGAGATATAATTGAGCACTCATATTTATCTGACGATTTCTAATCGTCCATGCTGGATTAAGCCTTAAAATATCAGTGAAGAATAACCCAGAGCACGAGAAGTATCCTAATTACCTCTTACCCGCTAAACTAAAAATCCCGGTTTCAATTCCCGTGTCTAGGTACCATTTTTCAACTAATTTAAAGTAATTGAATTGTGGTCCCCTCCATAAGGGCATTTCCCTAGTTTCATTACTCTTCAAATTGTGTGTTTATATTCATTACAATATATTAGCTACAAGCTTGTTATGATTTAAAAACAGTTTAGAAAACATTCTACTCTAATCTTTCATAAGGAGCGAATATTATAATAAGGTTAAGACTTAGATATTATTGTAATTTAATAAATGCGAATATGAATTAAACATGTTGGTTAACCTTTAAAATATTATGTATAAATCACATTATAATTTACCCATATAAGAAGTTGGTATTATTTGCTAATATATGTTTACATTGGTAGCGTTGTTGTGATACGAGTCAAATACATACAAAATAACACCACGACATAACTATAAACTGACAATCATTCACAGTGTAATTTCCTATATATATGCTGTTGCATGTCTTTGGATATTTCCTATCTTTAAACCAATTTACCGGTTTCTGGAACTATTAGCATAATAAATTAAACCTTAAAGGCAAAAAACTTCAATAAATATTATACAGACAAAATTTCGAAACTTGTTCAAATAGTAACCGAACAAATTTTTTTCCAGTTTAATAATAAATACTATTCACAAAAAGATGGACTGGCAATGGGTTCCCCAGTTCCATGCATAATGTCCGAAATATTTTTTGAGAAATACGACCCTATCATTTTCAATAGCTTAAATAACTTATTTAACATAAAATTTTATTGTAGATATTATGTGGATGATATATTAACTGTTTTTGACAATTATTGCCATATACCTTCCATCACCGATATTGTCAATAATATTCACCCCAAATTATGGCAGCATCAAGTATCTAGACCTCAACATCGCTAATAATTCCCACAATAAACTTGTTTATAAAATACATAAAAAAAACCTACTCACACGGATGATGTATGTAATACCGAACGACACAAACCATCCTACTTCTCATAAACTCGCTACTTTCAACAATCTAATCCATCGATTACTTCACATCCCTCTCAACAAATCCAACTAAAAAATTGAACTCAACACAATCAAACAAATTGCAGTAAGTAATGGATATTCTCATTCCATTATTTACAAAATCTTACAAAACAAAACAACAAGAAAATCACACTGAGACAATTTTTCCACTAACCTCATAAATAGTAAATACTATTACTAAACATAAAAAATTTATCAAATTCAACTATATTGGCCATTGGAACACATCGTATCAATAACATCATTAAAACACAATCCTAATATCGTTTTCACCACCAACAATAATATTAAGAAGAACCTTAACAATAGAAACCTAAACAAAAATTATAAATTCAAGAAAAATAGTTTATATCAACTCACCTGTGAATGCAACAGTTATATATAAGGTTACTGGTTGAAAATGTCAAAACTCGTTGTAAAAACATATTTCTGATTTTAAATTTAATAGAACGAAATATAAATTTGCAGAACTTCTTAAACACTAAAACCACCAACCAAAACCAATTTAACAACGTATGATACCTCTACACTATTCTCACAAAGAAACAAAATTAAACATAGCCGAAAACTTTTTCATCCAAGCAGCTATCCTCCATAAAAAAACAATCCTCAATGAACAATTATATTCGTCCAACCAAATCTGAATTAATACTCTCAAATATTTACCCAAAACACTAACATCTTTTAAACCCCATCTGTCCTGCTCTACCCTCCAGCGTATGAAAAGGCCCGTTAGAACCATAGTCTCCTCTTCATTCCTATCCATCTATCTTTCCAACCTGTTACAGTTTCACAATCAAATTTTTTGTACATCACTGTACACCTAACATATGTTTACCTCGTGATTTTAACTACACATCTTATTAGGTTTCCAGCACTGCAAGTTCCATTTCACCTGATTCTACGATCAACCACACTAAGACAGTCAACATCTATAGGTCGTTACAACACGTCGTGTTTCTGCTCATAACGACGTAAGTTTGATTGAATATTGCTGCTTTACCTTTATTTTGGGTTATTTGATTTTAATTCCCTAGCTCTCATATTTTACTTATTTATATGTTCGGTTTGTAATCTATATTATTTCCTCAACTTTTAGTTTCAATTTTCAGTTTCATGGTTAGGGTACGCCATTCACAGTACCGAAACATGTCGGGTTAATGGAGTTCCGGTAAACTCCAGCTCAAACCGGAAAACTGGAAGGAGTACAGGGATAAAAAATAAAACACATATAATACTTACATAATATTAAAAACTCAAAACCAACTTGTATATAAATTACTTAGTCACTAAAACATTTTAAACTAACCCACTCTTCATATATGGTGTAATATATCTTTACTTGGTATTTTATATAGTCCTTTATTTTAAATTTCTTTAAACTGTTTGTGTTGTTAAGATGTTTTGATCCGACTCCACTGTGAATGCTTGTCAGTTCAAAGTTGTTGTGTCGTGGTGTTATTTTGTATGTATTTGACTCATATCATAACAACGCTACCAATCCAAACATGTATTACCATATTATGCCAACTTCTTATAAGGTAAAATTATAATGTGATACATATACAATATTTTAAAGGTTGACTAACCTATGTAATTCATACTTGCATTAATTAAATTACACTAACATCTAAGTCTTAACCTTATTATTTTATTTAATATTTAGTACCGCGTCTCACTACCCGTTCGGGTTATACGCTTTAAGTACTAATTACGCTAATGGATTAGGAATTGGGAAGGTTGAATTAGAGGAAGTGAACCCGCATTTGCGTGGAGGGAGAGTGCAAAACCATTTAGGAAAAACCACCCCCATTTCACCCGACCGAGATTCGAACCTTGATCTCCCCGTCCTCAGCAGTCGAGCTCAACATGACTAGCACGTTAGCCAATTACGCCACCGAGGTGGGTAACCTTTTTATTGTTATCATTGATTGACTCTGATTGGGTACTTACATATTTTAATAGTAACATAATATCGGCGTATAACCCGAACGGATAGAAAGATGTAGTTTCAAATTAAAAGAACATCATAATATCCCACTATTAATTAGCTAACCGGCACCATGGTATAGTGGTCGGTGTACCTGGGATAAAGCCTAGTGATCCCAGGTTAGATTCCTTGAAGGTACCTAGAGTATTTTTCCCAAAAGGGGAATCACCCCAACGGTCACCAGGGTTTGCTTAGTTAGGCTTAAGTGTTTCCACTTGTTAAACACCTTTTTACTCATTGTCACCATCACCTAATCTCATCGGGGCATGGAAAGAACCTCAAGGAAAGGAGGTACGATTAGTACATTCGGGCGTCCCCTGGGCAACGTTTCATTATTACTAATTTTTCCACAAACTGTACCACGAATTATGTAGTCGAGATACGCGATTTTATTATTAATTATTAGGTTTGAAAGTATCAAATAACAATTGTAAAATGTTCTTTTAACCATGATTTGTAATTTTTTCCATATCATATCAACATCACTTAAATAACATTTTATATCCTTTTCCAATTGGTCAGGTAAGCAAGCATTCAACAGGTCAATGATTCCTTGGACTTAAATGGTAAGGTTTTCTTTTCATTTCATGACATCCCTATGAAAGATATTCAATTTTTTTATCGCCAAGTCTTACTACCGATTGGGGTTATACGCCTGTGTAGCACTACTAATTATTCTAATTGGCTAAGGTTGAATTTAGAGGAAGTGTATCCTAATTTGCGTGGAAAGAATGGGAAAGCGTTTAGGATAAAAACACCCTCATTACATACAATTGAATTGGATCGTATCATAGTCTCCCCATCATCGGCAGTTTACACTATTTAGTGAGTGACGTCTTAGACTATGCGGTCACCTAAGTGGGACTAAAGACTTTATTATATCACCACATGATGTAAATTAAACTTTGTTTTTATCAGAGAATTGTTCTACTTAACTTTGAAATTTTTTTTATTTACTTTTTTACTGAAATAACTGTATAAACAACGCCCTTCTCACGTTCAATACATCTTAAACCTGAGCTCCAGTGTCTCTAGGTTCATTGAGGAACCCACCTCGGTGGTGTAGTTGAGCTCTACTGCTGAGGACGGGGAGATCGAGGTTCGAATCTCGGTCGGGTGAACTGTGGGTGGTTTTTACTAAATGGTTTTCCACTCTCCCTCCACGTAAATTCGGGTTCACTTCCTCTAATTCAACCTAAACCAATTCCTAATCCATTAGCGTAATTAGTACTTAAAGCGTATAACCCGAACGGGTAGTAAGACGCGGTGCTAAATATTATTATTATTCATTGAGGATATTTTTCCACGTGTAACTTATCACAATAGTTTTTCAATTAGATCTCCACGCTAATGGCAGAGTTATTACTCTAAATAAACCACCTAGCCTCCACCACTTCTAGTATATAAATAATGCTAAACGTAACAATGAAAGTAAATAAATAGTATGGCACACCACACATACTTTCTAGCTTACTTTCCCTAAAATTTGAGACATTTACTTAAATCTCATAAGAGAGTGTTGCAAGAAAATCAATTGTAAGAGACAGTTTCATAATTCATCAAATAACATAAATGAGATAATACACACTCATTTTAGAAAACAATATTAAGGTTGAGAGTAATAAATGATCTTTATTATAACATATAAGACTGAAATTGTTTCAAATTTCAGAATTGATAAAATTGATTAATTTATATTGATTGAAATTAAAAATTAGTTATGGTTAGTTGATAAACTAGAGTATTAAAACAAATTAATCTAAATTTAATTTTTAATGGTGACCTGGTGTTCTAGGGGTAAGGTGTCAGACTTCTGTGCTGGCGGCCGGTGTTCAATCCTCGGTCCCGGCACAGATTTATCTGATTACCAAACCCTTCCTTCACCTCTGACAAGACATCTTGTGAATGTGAGGAATGCCAGGCCTCCACCGTAGTTCGGACTCCACGTTAGACAGTAGGTCCTTCATTTCATCTCACAATCACCATTACCTACCATTACACATTAGCGTAAGTGCGTATAACCCGAACGGGTAGTAAGACGCGGTGCTAATAATAATTTTTAATTTCAATTTCTATCACTTTATCAATTGTATCAATATATTAGATTAAGCTTATATATGTTACATAGATTTCAAAGTATCATTTCTTATGATTACTGTACTGTTAAGGAAATATACCAAGAAAATTAACGTCTCTGTTCACCAAAGATCATTACAATAAAATCAAGATTTGCCAATTGCTCAGAAACTATTGATTTTATGAAAATGTATTTTATATAAATTTTTAATAGTGCAATGATAAGCTATTTAATATCTCAAATAATTATTGCTGGGATATCATCAAATTAGTAGACTTCTCCACATGTTAAATATCAATCGAGTCATTTTCATTGGAAATTTTGGATGCACAAGTTTATTTGTAGTGAGACATAGGAATTTTAATCAAATCAATAAAAGCCTATTTCTAGAAATTAATTTTTTTTTTCTCATTTGGCCCTTCAGTAAACTATCGATAATCTCAGAGTTAGATATCTAACTTTAAAAACTCTTCGAGATAACTCAATTTTTTTGGGTTCGGTGTGTCATGAAACGTGTATATACATCAAAATATCTAATTTGATGTGTATGATGATGATGACAATTTATAGTAATTCACCAAATATTTAAAAAAATCTAAATCTAAAATAATTAAATCAAGTGTGTGATTTGATTTGTTCTTAGAATACTTAAGATAGTTAAAAATAATAATTTAATATATGTATTATTGTTATTATTATTACTATTAGGACCACGTCTTACTACCCGTTCGGAATATACGCATGTATTATTGTTAATACTATTATATATAATATACTATTTATTTTTGTACAAAGTTTTTATCCGTCTGAGTTATCCTGATTTAAAAATGAATTAACGGGCTAAGGATGAGGAAGGTAATATTTTTAAGCAAATTTCACACTCACTTGCTTGGAGGATGATATAATCCTTAATGAAAAAGAACCCTCAAAATATCATCATGATATTTACGCTGACCTTTATGACATAATCAAAATAACTAAAGGAGATAATATTCTTGACAACCTGACAACCTATATGAGTGAATGGATTATTTAATACATAATTATTTAGATATTTTTATGCTATCTAATTATTATATTTTCAAAATCGCTCAGTTTACTATCCAAATTTATTGTGAATTTTAGTTTCCTTAAACTAATTAAAATAAACTTATTCTGTTATCTAACTGTCGACTTTCGGCCATTTACTTCTTTAGGACACCCTTCAAATAAGCGTTTTGCGATATACATTGCTAAGTACATCATGTTCATAATTATTATGTCATGTTTATATATTTAGTAGAATTATTCCTTTTAGAAATGTATCTTGATACACATTCAGGTATTTTAAACATCAATATATTTTAATATATTTAAAAATTTAATGTAATTTAATCTTGAAAGGTACTGAGGCACGGTGTATAAAAAGCTGTATGTCCATGGCTAAAGTCTTGATCTTTAATGTGACTGGTTCACATAGATATTCCCTTGATGATCAAAGACATCTTTTCATCTAGTAGACCTTCACTAAACCATCCCTTCCTATGTCAACCCTCTCCATTTACCGTCCCTGGTCTCTTATCGTGAGCCGAGAGGAAATTCGGGGATCAGGTGGGTAGATATGATGAGGTCCTGCGGGAAATCAGGGCAATTACATCACTGCCCATCCATCGCCCTTTCTTCCGAATCAGGAGGGTCGAAAAGGGTTAGGTGGCGTCAAATAGAAGACCAAAAAATTCCACACTGTAGCAAACGGAGGGGTAATTTACACTAAATAGTGTATATATATATATATGTAATATAAGTCCTATTACCTATTCATCCTATACACATATTAACTAAGTGAGTTAATGTTAGAGATGATGAAAGTAGATAGATATATAATATAAGGGTAATATTAGTCTATAATATATACGTGTAGCTTTGTGGCAAAGAACAAGGAAATAATATCGGATATCTAGGCTGAGACAATCTCAGTTAAAGTGACATTACATCTTCGTATTTTAGCAAAAGAAAAAAATGTTTTTATAAAATGATCTTTTAATTTCAGTGCCGAAAGAAGAAACAGCTAAAATTGATGAAGTTTACAAATAAACGTCAGTCTTTATAAATCTGTTATGGATAATAAGTTTCAAAGACAAGAGTAAAATCCTTGTTACTACAAATATTAACCTTCATAAAGTTACTCTTGAACAGAATTAAAGAATAAAAAAATCAGCCAAATCAAAAAGGGGTGTTGTTTGAATGTATAATTATCCTTCACTTTTCTTGCAATTACAATGGAGTCACATGATACAACAAATACAATGTCATGTTGCACGATGATGTGTACAATGACTGGATAACTAAAATAATGAAAAATAATAATTATCAATACCATCATATTGTTATATTTAATTTTCACATTTTTTGAACATTAATAAATCTTATTTCAAAATGTCAAATCATTAGATAAAAATAAATAAGGAAATCATTTTAAGAAGATATTTGTCATAATCGTTCACATTCAAAGTTATTCAAGATAATAGTGGTTGCCATATTTAAAATATATATATATATATATATATATATATACATGTTTAGTTTGTGTTAAAGTTAACCCAATATTAAGACAGTAATGTTTTATTAATTTTTACAAAAAAGATTTCAAAGAATAAAATAAAGCTTAAGTAAAAATACATTTTCTGTACAGGATGAGACGCCATCTTGAATTATGAGAGTTGCCCAAGGGTACGATAATGGTACTGGCCTTTTCCTCAACCCTAACGTACCCCTTTATTAATATCAACAATAAAAATAATAGGCACTCACTTTACAGCTATCTGCCTTGGCTGCCGTAATAGATTGGAAGTTATGGTTTATACGCACTTACGCTAATGTGAATGGTAGGGTGATTGTTAGATGAAATGGAGAACCTACAGTTTAACGTGGAATCCGAACCACGGCGGAGGCCAGGTATTACACACATTCGCAAGTTGTGAGTAATACACGTCTTGTCAGAGGTGAAGGAAGGGTTTTGCAATCATATAGATCCGTGCCGAGACAGAGGATTGAAACCCGTACCCATAATACAGAGGTCTGACACCTTACCCCTAGACTGCCAGATACCCAAAGGCGGTGACCTGGCGGTCTAGGGGTAAGGTGTCAGACTTCTATGCTGGCAGCCGTGGTTCAATCCTCGGTCCCGGCAAAGATTTATCTGATTACCAAACCCTTCCTTCACCTCTGACAAGACATCTTGTGAATGTGGAGAATGCCAGGCCTCCACCGTGGTTCGGATTCCACGTTAAACTGTAGGTCCTCCATTTCATCTCACAATCACCCTACCATTACACATTAGAGTAAGTGCGTATAACCCGAACGGTTAGTAAGACGCGGTGCTAATAATAATAATGATACCCAAAGATGCGAGTCTCGTGTGGTATGGTTTTCCAATTTAGGGTTAAATGGGGGTTTGAATATTCACCAAGTGTACTTTGATGTTTTGGTTTCCTAAATAATTTATAATTGTTTTTTAAACATAATTATGGGCACATCTATTCCCCATTATACCTTCCCCATTATTGTCCCAACAGTGAAAATTTATGAACTCCTATAAAAAAATAGAATAAATTGTATTTGAAATAAAAAATATAATAAAATAATCTTTAGAACATAATAAAGATTAGTAAATAAAATATTTAATTAATTTAATAAATTTATTCCATTATATTATATTATTATTTCATGGTAAAATGTTTGTATTAAATATTGTTTACGTGTATTTAATCAATAAACACCATGAACTATAAAGTATCTAGTCAATGCATAATTTCAATACTATTTTTATTATTTATATATTGTATAAAAATATAGACTAGTCTTGAAACTCGCTTATAATTAATCATACTCACGAGCTAGGACCAGCAGTGTAGCATAAAAAATGAAAGAAACATAGGATGTTATTTTAACATTTATCACGCGTAGTACAAAGACTAGATAAAAGAGGTATACATCAAATGACACGTGCATATAAATAGTTTCTATCTATTCACCTACAAATTAAAAAAAAAATTAGCAAGCTCATTACAATACTGCATACAAAACAACTCTATTGTACAAAATTAACAGTATATTTTGAATTTATGTAGGCCTAAAAGATTGGTGAAAATAAATGTGTGCAAATTTAATTGAAGAGAGAAATTATTGTTTAAGGAATAAAAAATCTAACTAATAAAAATATGTATGGACCAAAGGAATTAAACCATATAGCAAATATTTTCATAAAAAATGTGCATATTGTTTAAACTATATTTTGATTATCTTGTTAAATGAAACTTGTATTTTTATACACAAAGAATATATTCATATATTTGTTGTATATATGTTCATATAATGTTTACATCCTAAGAATTTAAGATATTAAGGAATAATATAATTTAGCATTGATTAGTAATTCTGAGATATTAATATTTTTAATATTTTCAAAATTCAAAAATTTACAAACCTTAAATTTCAACCTTTTCCCTAGTTAAATACAAAATTGGAACTTTAATACAGTACAAAATAATTATATTATTCTTTGTAAGGAATCATAAAACTGAATTAAATATCAATTAGTAATAACATAGTTTAAGACCCCCGCTTTGTTGGCCGCAGGATCTAAGGTGATACACTCGCAATATACTTGACTGCTGATGACCGGGAAATCCTGGTTCCACTCCGGTAGGGTATACTAAGAGTGGATTTATCCCAAATGGTTTAAAACTCTCTCTATCACCGAGAAAATGCAGGTACAATTCCTCTAAAATTCACCTTATTCAGATATCACCCTTTAGAGCAAGTAGTACATGGGCGCATAACCTTAATTGGGAGTAGGACGTGGAGCTATATACAAAAAACATAGTTGCTTAGTCATAACACAGAACTCCCCAAAGCCCTTCAATTTAATTAGTTTAGTTTTTCTTATTCCCCTTGTTTATCTTTGAAATAATTTTTCACTCTATGTTCATACAAATTCTGTAAAATCTTTTCTAAACTCTATCTTCTCAATCCCCTTAAGACTCCGTGCGCACATGCAAAATTGTGTCGGCCAGCTGTTTAGTTGTATCATTGAGAGCCATTGACCCTTGTCTGTGCGCGCGTACGTGCAAAATTGTGCCAAGCCAGCTGTTTAGTTGCATCATTGAGAGCCATTGATCTTATGTGTGTGCGCGCACGTGTAAAATTGTGTCGGCCATCTGTTTAGTTGTATCATTGAGAGCCATTGACCCACATGTGTGCGCGCGCACATGCAAAATTGTGTCGGCCAGCTGTTTAGTTGTATCATTGAGAGCCATTGATCTTATGTGTGCGCGCGCAGTGCAAAATTGTGTATGGCCAGCTGTTTAGTTGTATCATTGAGTGCCATTGACCCACATGTGTGCGCGCGCACATGCAAAATTGGGCCGGCCAGCTGTTTAGTTGCATCATTGAGAGCCATTGACCCTTATGTGTGCGCACGCACGTGCAAAATTGTGTCGGCTAGCTGTTTAGTTGCATTAGTATATTTTCAGTAGTAGATATTAAATTATGGTTGCGTGTCAAGTTAGCGAAAGTGCATATATGACCTGATTTACACGAGCATAGTTTGTTATCGCTGCTAATGAACTACACAATGACCATCAAGAGTCTTGTATTTAAATCAATTGTTACCATGGGCAGAATAACCAGAGCAAACTCTCACCATATCTTGGCTTTTCAGATCATAATATTGTACGCCAGATATTTTCACTGGCATTAAAATATTTATACTGGTCTCATAGATCTAAATTATGTTGAAAACCAATTAGAAAAATAATAAAATCTATTTTTATTGGCTTCATTTAATATAATTACAATAGGCTTATTAGTTTTTAAACTTATAGAACAGCGTTTTTAAACCGGTTTCCCGTGGAACCAAAATAGAGTAGTAAAAATATAGCTATTGAAATTCATGATCAAAATCATTTAAAAAAAAACCACTTAAAATCATTTTAAATAATAAATTTAAAAGAATAATATTAATTTGTTGTTGTTATTTCTACCTAATAAACCAATTGTGTGTCATGATAATTTCAGTGCCTTGTTCGATTTTCCATGAGTTTAAACAGGCTTAAAATCGCTTTTGTATTACAATAAATACATAATGGTTAATGGGTAAGACTAGCAATTAAGGCAAGTAATGTATGTGTATAAACTAAACAGGAATCACTTACTATATATATATATATATATANATCCTTTACTATATATATATAAATAAATAAACAAAATGGGAATCTCTTAGTATATATATATAAACAAAACAGGAATCTCTTAGTGTATATATATATATATATATAAAACAGGAATCCCTTTAAATATATATATATATAAACAAAACAGGAATATCTTAGTATGTATATATATATATATATATATATAAATAAACAAAACAGG
The DNA here is from genome assembly GCA_901482245.1 of Timema douglasi. NCBI lineage: Eukaryota > Metazoa > Arthropoda > Insecta > Phasmatodea > Timematidae > Timema > Timema douglasi. The sequence continues at coordinate 134,436 of CABEEJ010001440.1, forward strand.
AATCTCTTAGTATATTTATATACTTAAATAAATAAACAAAACAGGAATCTTAGTATATAAATATATATATAAATAAAACAGGAATCTCTTAATATATATATATATATATATATATAACAGGAATCCCTTTATATATATTTAAATAAAACAGGAATCCCTTTATATATAAAAATAAAACAGGAATCTCTTAATATATATATAAACAAAACAGTAATCCCTTAGTATTTATTTTCCTACACGCAATAAAAATTAAAAGTATCGCGCGTGAAAATAAAAATAATCGTACCCCGCATGAAAATGACATCACGTCAGAATAGAAAACATGCTTTACAAACTTAATCCCGCCAAAACTCGTGAAAATGTGACTATTGGTTAATTCCACGTGTTGTTGAATCCCCTGTCCATATTAATTGCAGCTGCATATTTTGATTTAGTCCACTGTAACGGCAATAAAAACTTCAAACAAGCGATTTCCCATGCAAACGAAAACTCCATTATACATCGAATAACAAATCTATCCCTAAAACGCGAGTCGATATACGAAGGCCTTGTTTACAATCACACTTGAATGCTGTGTAATATAATTGTTTCATCTATGTCATACATTATGAAACGAAACTAAACGATGTAAAAAAGGCATTTCTTTTAAATTCTATATGTAGGGGAAAAAATGAGTACAGACTGTTAATGGATCAAACAATTTAAACAAAGTTCTTGTCACTAGGCCATGTCCATACGAATCAAATGGCTAAACATATTAAAAAATAGGAGTTCTGTAAGTTAGTGATACTTAACAATGAAATGTATTAATTTATAATAACTCAAAATAGTTATTAGTAATAAATAATATAATTATATTAATTTTAAACTGAATTTATTCAATTCCTAGTTAACAAGTGTTTATATTTAGTATCAATTTACATATTTTGGCTCATAGACAGATGAGCTATTTATTGTTTGAAAAAATAAACTACTTTTGGTCTATTTCTAATATTAAGTATCCATTCTCTTCAAAATAATATTTAATTTTAAGACATAATCTCTCTATTGATTTTTAAACAATCTTTCATAGAAAAAGGAAAGTGATTGTTAAAATGTCCAACCCTAATATTACGATTAATCCTGAAGATTTGTAAACACCTGAATTAAAATTTGGTTTAATACATTAATGCTTGTAGGTATGTCTTTATGTAGGTATTGTAATTTGGGTTCAAGCCAAAACAATTTAATATGTTTCGCCTAAACATATTGTTTGTTTAGTCAAGGATAATTTTAGATATTGTTTCTGAGGGCAGTTTATTGATAGCTTATTTTAGAAAGTTTAAAGTTATGTTTTATATTTTTTCTTAAAAGCAGCTCTCTAGTAATTGCTTAACCAAACGAATAGCACCGTAAATTTGTGGTTTGGATTTAAGTGAATTTAAATATCCATATATTATAATATAATAATAGAGGCGTATAAACCGAATGAGTAGTAATACACAGTGCTTAAAAAAAATATTTTTTTTTAATTAACTTTCAAAACTTTTATTCCATATATAAATTCTTACGATTTTTTACCAAAATTTATTCAAACTATGCTTACCAATACAACACTAGATTTTCTATTTCTTAGTGAATAGTGTTTATTTAATAATGCGTTTTATTTTATCAGTTGTTCACTGTATTCTAGGGCATAATGTAGAACAATAATTTATATAATATGATTATCTCATTATAAATTAGGTATCAACTATTCGGAACTAGCTCTGTTCAGTAATTGAATGATAAAATATCATACATAAATCTAGGTTGAATTTATAAAAGTTAATTTAGTGAAGCAACACAAAATAAGACTGAGTATGAGGTAGGCCTATTACAATGTTCATATATTTGTAAAAAAAAATAGAATGTAAAATGTGTTTAATCATAAATTTATATATTGCAATTTTTTCGGGTTTTACACATATGCAATAACTACTCTAACTATTTTGGGATGAGGAAGGATGAATTTTAAGTAAATGTACCCACATTTGCAAGGAGATAAAAAGATAGAGTGAGAGAGTCGAAAATCATTTAGTAAAAATCACCTTCAGCACACCTGACTGGGTTTTAAACCTCAGTCTACCTTTTATCGGCAGTTTTATCTAACATGAGAGTGATTCCTTAAACCACAAGGCCAATAATAATATTTCAAATTTTGTTTAATCAGGCCCAACGAGAACTATAGAAACCTTGAACTAACGGAATGACCAAGATAAATTAAAATTATTAGACATTTAATTCAAAATTACTTTATGTGTAAACATTTAGATGTAGTTGCTAGTTCATAATTTTGTATTTCCTTATATTTTGAATACGAATACAAATAATACTAACGGTAATAAGAAATCTTTTGGTGGGGAAATCCTTAGAGTTGAGTCGGTCCCATCCCTAACTAAAGAACCTCGAAATGTCAAGATTGGAAATATTGAGATTTACTTTACTCTGAATAACAAAATACACCCCCTTCTGTGGTTGAATGATCTATAGCGTAGCTCTATCGGAGGCCTGAACTACAGATGACAGGACTATCGGGTTTCGAATTCCACTAAGCTGTAACTAAGTTTTTTCTATCTATAAAATATTTCTCACTATACCTATACGCCAATTTGGGTTAGCTTTCTCTTAAATATCGTAGATATTGGTGGTCTCGGGGTAAATTGCTATCCTTAAGACCCGTTTTTTTGGGTTCTAACCTAACTGGGTGTTGACGGAATTTTTCTTGAAAAAAAAAAATTCACTGCACAACTTCCTTCGGAGCAAAAGTAAAGCCATTGGTCCAATGCCGATTATGACATGTAAAAATAACCCTGCAAAGTAAGTGAAAAAAACCTTTCCCGGTAGAATTGGTAGGCATTTTCACGCTACTTCATAGAAATTCTCATGTTCTTAGGTAAATCAGTCCGTTCAGAAAGTGTGCGTTAGATACATCAAAAAATAATCTTAATAATGTCTTCCTCATTTCTCACTTAATCATGCTAGTTTGTTAATGGCTTAATAGGTTAGTTAAACCTAAACTTTGTTATTATTTAATAAATTAAAGTATGTTTCTGAACTTACCCTTATGAAGAGAGAATGAAATTGTCCTCTCAACATCCTGTACATGTCACAAATCAATTATTCATGCGATCTACGCACGAGGATAGCATTTCAAATGACTGTGATATTTTGACGTGTGTGTGTGTTTGTGTGTGTGTATCTCAATGTCAGAATTCTTTTTACTTTATTTTTTTTAAATTGTTATTTTAAAATCAATAATATTGTTCATTGAATACCAGAATGATCAATTTCGATCATAATGAACGAATGGGGATTTGGACAGGACAGGAATTGGTTCAGTGACATCATGATTGCATTAATGACGCACGGGGGGATGGGTAAAAAAGAAGAATAAAAGTACGAAACGGTCGACCATGATAAATACTTATTCTGAAATAAAGTTACATAAAAGCCTTTAATTTCTAGTTTTTAAAAATGTCTGAAAATTAAACTGTTGTGTTTGAATATAATTTCATCATGTTAATAATAAATGTATCGGTCTGCTTGGTATCCATCCAATAAAAACATAATACATGGCTGACGATACGTGGATTAAAAATATATATTTTTTGTAGCCACCAAATGAGATGCATTCATGTATTTAGTGATATGAAATTTCACTCCCATTTTGTCACTATTTACTGTATTGTACATGTCATTCATATAGTGGAATTGTATATTTAACGTTGAAAGTACATGATTTATTACTAATAATCCATACTTTCATTTTGCCAGATTAAGATTTTAGATAATTTTACTCTCACCTATATTTTAATAGCATAATACATATTTATTTACTAAGTAAATTAAATAATTTGTAAAATATATAGTTATTATGCATACATGTCTAAATTTGATCAAACATTTTTATATTTTCCATTTGTTTTATATATATATAAGATTTCCGAGAAATAGATCGATAATAATTTTAATATTGAAATAAACACTCATAAAATAAAGTAAAGCTATAGATTTGAAATCTACTATATTATATTTTGTGAAAATTTTTATTTTTCAGTCAAAACCTTACCAATAACTAATTATTTATCGATCTAACCTTATATCTTGTTTGATTAACTCCACAAATTAAGCTTATATTATAACTGCATATGTATGATGCATGAACAAAATGCGATCTTGAGCAAAAGGTTGCAATTTCTTATCCAATCCCTTATCAATCATTTAAAAAATGTCGAGTTTTACAATGTATCGCACAAGTGAAATAATATAAAATACCATAGCTCAGGACCCAATAGATTTGATTTAAAATATTTCTATATCCACACTAATATTATTAAGAGGAAAGATTTGATTTTTTTTTTTGTTTGTAATGGATAAACTCAAAAACTACTGGACCGATTTTAAAAATTCTTTCAACAATATAAAGCTACATTATCAGCGAGTAACATAGGCTATATTTTATTTTGAAAATTTAATTTATTCCATTATAAAAATGTCGATAGTCACTCATATTTTATGGTAGAGTCTATGGTGATTCCTCCATATGTGTGTTGAAAATAATAATGCGGGGGTGGGGGGGGAAGGGGGAAGGGTCTAGTGTTAAATATTATAATAGCAAACTACCTTCATTTTTTATTACAATCTATATTGGAATTATAACGGCAATTTATTATAGTTAAACATTAAATTTCAAGTATTAAAATAGCTATTATTTAATAGATTAAGATGGCGTGAATCATATTTTATTATAAGAATACTTCTGAATTATAACGAATTGTAAATATTTTATGATTATTATCATTTTAAAATGTCAATGTAAAATCTTGAAGAATTGTGTGATGTGTTAAAGTAGTTCACCATAAGATGTGTATAAGNGTATAAGAAAATAATTTGTTTATATTAAATAGTAACTCTTTATTTCCCAGTGATTTGATATTAGTTTTGAACTTAAGAAAATAGATGATATTAAAAAAACTACCTTGATTTAAAATTTAAGTTTTCCCTGCACAATATTAATAGTTCCTAATTTTAATGTTATGGACATATCTAAAAGTTAGAAAAAGTTGACATACTTTAACGTAGCCCTATTAATGATCCAGGTGAAGTAAGCTGCAAGCGTTATTTTTTATAAATATTATCAATAACTGTAAAAAAATCTTATACTAAAGAAATTATTATGGATTTTTACTGAAAAAATGTGAAACAAGATCTTTTATAAATAAAACTTATCCATACATAAATTATGCTTTAATAGGGTGTTAGACAATTTTTTATGTTATGTTTCCATGATTGTTTATGGATGTATGGAAAAGTGTAAGAGGCCTGTGGGGTATTGGATAGTCTAAAAATGGTTAATGTGAATGTGGGAGTGTTGCTATATGCAGATGATGCTGATGCTTAATGGTTGACACTGAAAGCGATTTGTAAAATTCATCAAATCGTTTAAATATGGTGACAGGCAGAATCTATATTTGTATAAATGTCTCTAAAACTGTGATAGTTTTCAATAAGGACGTATTAGAAAAATTATTGGCAGCTTAATATAAATAAAAAAATGTTAGTACAAGTGTATGATTTTGTGTATCTGTGCAGAAAATTTTGTTAAGATGGAAGGAGATATCGATGGCATCTTGAATAGTAGTTGGATGAATGTGGACTATTGCAAAGAATGAAACCGTATCGAAAGAGTGAAAGATGACAGTTGATCAAAGTGTTTTGTCGCCAACATTGTTTTATGGATGTGAAGCGTGGGTTTGTCAGGAGAAACACAAAAGCAAGGTGAATGCGGTTGGAATATGATATATAATAAATGTTTGTGGACAAACTCGTACGGACAGTCAGTAATGAATGGGGGTCGAAAGAGTGCAGTTTGAAAGGGAATACAATACTTCGATGCGAAAGAAGTGTTTGGGCAGGTTGAGAGGATGAGTCTGGATCGAGTGATGAAGGAACTATATGAAGGTAGAGTGTGTGGATCAAAAGGTAAGGATTAGCTAAATGTTGGAGGACGAATGTGCTAGTTATAAACATAAAGAATATGTATGTTTCGGTGTATGCATGTTGTTGAAGTCAAGGGGTTATTCAAGGGTAGGGATATATGCAGAAATATAGTGAGAATGGATTAATTATGAAGTGGTTTTTGAGCTAGCTATATGGAGTAAGGGAATGTCATGATTAAGTATGATATGTTAATTAATTTAATTAATAGTGTACACAGTATTATAAATGTAATATTGTTCTCGCAAGATATAAGATCTAAAATATATAATAATACAATTTAAAATGGACAAATTAATGTGTTATCTACATACTACATGTTTAGTTTTGATATTTATCACTAGTTACGGTTGAAAGCAAACTGAATCATTTATAAGGTTAATATCATGAACATGTTTTCCAAATTCATTATTTTAGTGAATGACTGAATGACTGAATGACTGACTGAATGAATTAATTAATATTAGAAAGAAGCTTGGTTGTCTCAAGAAATGTATAAGCCAGATTACTTAATTTTATGATTAACGTAATACAAAATAAACAATGTTGTCACATTGATATACAATATGATTTACTATATAACTAATCGAAAACTGAGTATAATATGAGAAATATCTGGGGCCTTCTTTCTAAAATAAAATTGGCATCTTTTAAATTTCTTCGCTCGAGCTTAACTCGTTGTATGACCCCCAGGCCAATGACGTCATTTCTTCCCTTTCATAGCCCCCTTCCACTCGTTCCCCATCAGCAGGTCTCGTATGTCTCTCGCAGTCTATTCATCCCCTCTCCTAACCATTCTCTATATACACCACTAGCCCCTATAAAGACACCTCCTAACAATAGGTCCCTGTCCCGAAGAACATTTGGCGACGGGGAATATTGGAACATGTCCAAATCTGCTACTACCCTTCCCTTCTGAAAAGGCCCGCAAGCCATCTTTCCTTATTCTTCTTTCACTTCTTAGATTTTCAAACCATTCCCCCCCCATTCCCATTTCCCCTTCAATGTCCCATTTTCTTACTTCTACTTTCTATATGCTTTCATCTCCTTTTCTTTAAAGTCGCTTTTCTCTTTCTGTCATCCTCCTTTGTCTTTTACTTTTTTTTTTAACTTAAAAATAGAAAAACTTCTGTTGTATGTAACCAAGAAAATGTCAAAATTCTTCTGTGCGTCTTTTCTCATGGTGTTTTAATGGTTTTCTCTACTCCATCCCCCAACCTCTCATTCCCTTCTTCACTATTTCTTCTCTTGTATGTTAGCTTTTGTCTCCTATGAAATAAAACTTTGCTCTATTTTTGTAACTTGCTGCGTGTTCCTCGTTATTGTTAGATGGTGAAGAAGTGCTACCAACTTTTGAAATAATGTCTCAAAGTATTTTAAATTACTTAGGTAGTTGCCTTGTTAAAGTTTTATCTATAAACATAATTAACACTAAAAAAATATTAATTGATAACTACTCATGTTAATTAATTAATAATATTATGATGGTGTTGCTGGTATTTTCATCCTGTAAAACTATACTAACTTAAGAAAATTTTAAGAAGGCTAATACGTGGCATTAACATAGATTATTAAAACTATAAATTGTGTTGGTACATTATTAATATCAATAACGATAAAACAATAGTATTATCCCTTAGGAAAATTTATAATAAAAAAATTACCATTAATATATACTATTAGGTAAATTTGGACAGCCTTCAAGCTTGTACTAACAAACAAACCTGTGGAAATCTACTTTTATAAACTATTGGATAATACTACCCAATTAAACCTGGTATTTGAAAATATTACACAAATAGTTTATTTGAAAATACTACATAAATAGTTTATTTGAAAATACTACACAGATAGTTTATTTGAAACTACTATACAAGTACGAGTTAATTATATTTCATAGAGTTGTACCTCGAGACTTTTATTTTACTTTGACCCTAGCCATCAAATTAAGGTTAGTTTTCTAACGAGTAATTTTGTTTGATTCAATATTTTTTTAAAAAAGCTTGAATGATCTTGATTTAAATCAAGTCTATGATTAGTTGGAAACTACCATTAGCAGTATATATTTAGATTTTAGGCACAAATTCGTTGAGTATTTTACTGACATACAACTTTTGAAAATACAAAATATTTCAAAAAGGTATAAATTTACTTTGTTTAAAATGTAGGTCTGGGGATTGAGTGGTATGACAAATAGATCCTTGTTCTGGTTTTTGGGGTGAAAACTCATTTATGGGTAATTTATTAATATACAATTTGTGAAAGTTTGTGCGATTGTGTCAACATTTATTTACAATTTATCTCCTGGCTAATGTTGGTAGACTTCTTTTAACACATCCTTCTCATAAACTCCTGCCTTAGATTACACCTTAGTAATCCATCTCTTAAACGTAATTTCCTTTAGTTAGGGATTTTGCTTAGATAAATAAATGTAATAATGACTCATTTCTACTTACAGATTATGAGATTATGAATTGTGACACCTTATATGCCCCCAACCTCTTAAAAATATGTGTATTATAAATTATAAGTTTGTCTGTCCCAAAGTCTGAGTGTCTGTACATGGGGTGTGTAGCTGAAACCGTTTAATGTAATTTGTTCAGATTTGATATTTATATATTATGTAGTCGCTAGACTAAGGCTTTATTTTTAGCTTTATTGTATCCTTCAAATGGAGCTTTTATTACAGATAGTTGATTTTTGTTAATTATAAATATTTAAAAACGATGACGGCTTTGGTTAGAAAGTATATCTTAAGAGTATTCTTCATGAAATATAATACTATAAACTGGTATTATGGATAAATATTGGCCTTAACATGGATATTTAACAATTAACTAATTCTTAGATTTTTTTTTAAAGTGTTCCAAATTTTTATATAAAATATAAATATTGGAAATGTTTTAAATCGTAAAAAGAGTGTTTTCAAGTTTTCATAAATACATATCATAAAGCTTGCTTATTGGAGGTTTTTTCAAATCTGTAGTTTAAATAATAAAATGCCTAGAGAAATTTAGTTTAAAAGTAATATCTGAAAGATTTCATATTAATACCCTAATAATGTTAGTTTTGCTTAGTAAAGTCTTTAAATTATTTTTTTACATTTCTTTCAATTTATATTTAAAAAAATATGTGTGTGAATTAATTTGCCATAAATATATAACAAAAAGATTAAATAAATATTTAATAAAACTTTAAACATTTATAAATGTTAGCCATGATTATTTTTATAGTAAGAAATAGAATTATGTCATTGGTATTTTATATAGCAAAATGTCTTCCACCTCATCTCTTAATAAGCTTTGGATTATTACTTCTTTAGACCACTTTTTCTCAAACCCTCCTTATTAATTTATTAGTCACGGAGAACCCCCTTTTCCTCTACCTTCATACATTCTCACCCCCAATCCTCGTTTCCACCCCTTCCATTCACCCTCAAAATGTCAGCAGCGTTGTTGTTGCTTTCGTGAGAACCCCAAATACTGAGTGTCACCTGCTACTGCAAAGGTTTGTGTTCAGAGTTTGTTTGGTTGTAATGTGTTGTAGGCGATGTGGTGGTGGGGTTTCTGTTAGTAGGTAGAGGGTTTACAAGAAGATTTCCTCACTAACGCACTTGTCTTAGCTTCTAAGTTGTAACCCTTCTATCTAAAGTTTAGAAACCAAGCACACCTGCGCTCTTTATCACCTTACACATCATATTTCAACGAAAATATGTTAAACATTTAAATATCGTATGATTATAAAATTTAATGTAGACATTCTTGTGTGTTTATATATTTATTTTAGAGAATATAATACTTATTTTAAAAATTTCTTTTAATATTTAGCCTTACAATAAAAAAAAACATGTCCATTATGCATTTAAACGTTGTTTTAGTTACTTTTAGTTACGTTTAGCTTGCTTGTCGGTGTCCGAACAAAACCTTTTGCGTTAATGCTATTATTATACTCATTTGAAGGTTAATTTGATAAGCTGGGATGAATGGAGATTGTCACTGGTAGTAGTCTTATCAAAAACATCAACCACCCACGAGGTTCTACAATACAAGAAAATTTGTCTCATTTCCGTACGATCAGTACCATTGTTGTTTTTCTTACTATTACTGTGTTTTAGTTACTATTATATGATTTAATTAATATAAATTTTAAACACATAATTTCGTTTAAACTTTTCAAAGAAACGGGTTTGTTAAAAATGTATTGATATAATTATTTATTTTTATATTAATATTAAATTCACATTGGTAGAATAAATTATTTATAAGACATAATAATCACCACTATATTTCCATTGTTTGATGTTAGGCTAATGGGTCACTGGAAGTTCATAGTAAAGGTTCCATTTCAAAAGCGCTGTTGTTTATAATACTTGGTCCAGAATAACTGCTGCCATCAGAAGAATTGTTGTAAATCAGTTGTACTATCAGAGGCTCTATATAACCCTGTAATTCATCTACTTTACACATTCCTTTTCCAATTTTCTCTACGTGTTTGCAGTAATTTTACCAGTGATCTGATGTTATTTATAGGACACTAAACAATTCACACTTATTCTGGCCTATGTAGTTATAATTCAAAGATATTTTATACATATATTTATAATCTTCTAAATGAAGAGAGTTATTTTAGTTATTAACTATGAAAATTAAGTATTCATGTGTATATATATTTTTATATTTCATATTTCATAAATACATGTAGTTGAGTTAATTATCTTTTGAATGTACATCACTTAATACGTAAGTGTATGTTTAGTTTGTGTAGCCTTCTATCTTTGTTAAAGAAATTCTATAGAAAAATCAAATTGAGATCAGTAATAGATACAAGTGTAATTTTTGGAGGTTCGATTAACATAAGTGAAATTACTTTAAACCTTTGAACTTTTGGAGTTGAGATGGTTGTACATTATAACAAACTATATAATGATTCTCATTCCTTAATTGAAAAATAATTTGGTCTCATCAATGAATAAAACTTACTATTTTGAAAAAATAGGCAGTGATTATATTATTTTATAATATTTAATTCCAAATAAAAAATACTTGCATTATTTACCTAAAAATGCATATAATGTAAAATAGCACCTCACATGTTAACATTAAATAGATATACATAGCTATTTCGGTTTGATGCTACAGTCTTAATCTTTAATCCTAAATTTACTTTTCAATCAAAACCAATTTCCAAACTACAGAAAATTTACACTAGGTTAGTATAATTTATTTGATTAAATAAATATTATTCCTACATTTTCCTTAAAATATGTTTGCTATATGTATAGTAAATTCTTTTGTTGCTATTAGAATGAAAAACAAGCTTTTCAATTTTGTCCACTAGTGGAAAAACATATTTTGAAACTCAAAACACTTTTTGAAGTTCTGTTCTAAATAGTTATATTCATTGATAGTAATAAATTTAATCTACCGGATCATTTTATTTAAATTGAACTTCTAAATAATGTTCAATATAATTTTTTGGTACGGTCTACACATAATTTGTTTCTAAAAGCTGGCTTCTTGATTTTTACAAAACATAGCTCTAACATACATTTTGGGTTTTCTTTTATGCAAAATAAAACACCCATTGACTTATGATAGAACTCTTGACTAATTACTTTCTTAGAGCTGGAAAGTGCACTGGCGCACTTACAAAAGTACACCACCTATCCCTATATTGAGCTAGCTCTCTCCAGTCCACCTCATTACACCCTATCCCTATCTTGAGCTATCTCTCTCCAGTCCACCTCATTACACCCTATCCCTATCTTGAGCTAGCTCTCTCCAGTCCACCTCATTACACCCTATCCCTATCTTGAGCTAGCTCTCTCCAGTCCACCTCATTACACCCTATCTCTTTAAGCTCCATTATAATGTTATCCCCCACCCCCCCCCATCTGTGTCTAGGTCTTCCCAATGATCTCTACTCCTCGGGTTTTACAATCAATACCCTGAACACTGATCTATATTCTTCTATTCACTCTGCATTTCATACCCATCGTAATGCTCAAGATTTTATGATCCTAACAATGTCTTGTAATGAGGACAATGTATGAAACTCATCATATTTAACCTCATCAACTCCCACGTCACTTCAAGCATTTTTGTACCAAATATCTTACGAAGAACCTTTTTTACAAACAACTTAAATTTAATTTTGTCATGTAATCAAAGAGACAAAGTTTCACGCCAACAGATAAATACTTACTTGTAAGACTATGGTTTTTTATATCCCGAGTTTTACATTCCTTAACAGCAAACAGTATGTTAATAACATACTGACCAAGTAATATAATTCATTTTCCGAATAAATCTTTTTCGTACTTTTAACTCTAATTTTTTTTTGCTTTAAAATGTTTCCTAAATATTTAATATCCTTAACAATGTCAATAGATGTATTATTTGGCAGTCATTTCTAAATTATCATCCTCAATCTCAAATTTCTGTACAATAACATACATATCCTTTCCAGCGTCTATTTCTAAATCTATTTCCTTACCCATCTCTTATAACATTTCTACATTTCTCGTGACAGCTTCGTTAATATTACTTTCTTACTCCATGACAATAGACACTCTAAATGTATTGCTACATTTACCAAAGTACGCCATCTTTCTGTATATTGGGTTAGCTCCATTTAGTTCCCCTCATTCATATTAATTAACAAATGTAAATAATTTGCCTATCCCAATATCTGCATAGCACTATTTATTCTACTTTAATGAATAATCTAACAAAGCATTTATATTTATCATGTGTTAAACATATTCTAAAACCATCTATTATCAACACTTTGAAAATAAATACACTGTCTTCTAGAATACTAAAAAATATGCACCAAGCAATGTTGGACCACAATGAATATTCTAGTTAATTTCAAAACTGAGGTATATAGTTTGAACTGATTACTAGAAATATGTCTTGCAAACAATTTGTCGAAACATATTCAAATCAGAATTTTTAGTCAATTGAGTGATTGTAACTGAAATCTCTGATTGAACCTATTTATATTTGACGTTTGTAATATATTTTATACTACAAAATAATTATTTTTTCGGGGGTCTTTGAATTGCGGTTTTTAAGTGTGTTTAGGTTTAAATTTTACATATTTAATTCAACTAAAAGCTTATTTTATATATATGCATTTACCTGAATATGTTACTATCTTGAAAGACCTTTTCTTTGTGATAAGATAAATCAAATATGTTGAAATTTATAAAAGATTTCCAAAATTACGTCGACATTTAAAAAAAATTCATTTTCCATATTTAATTTTAGCAAAACTTAGACAAACATTGGAAAAATTTATTTTTATTCAAGTTTTACCACACATAGAGAAACTTACTTTCAACCAATACATTAAAGATTCAAAACATATATATATTACAATTAAGTCATAATTTATTATACACCACGTAGAATATAAATTAATTTTTTTTTGTTATATTAATTAGTTACTGTAACTTAACAAAGTTCATATCAAAAACATACAAACAGCATATGTAAATGTTTTTTCATTATTTCCACAGTTATTAGATTTTACTTTTCAGAACTATTCCCTATTATTTGGTTATACATCTGAAAATAATATAATATTTTCTAAATGAGTTGAAAACACTATACCATTTTTGTAAATGAAATATTTATATAGTTCAATTTATATGAAATATATTTGTATTTGGGTGAAGGTGTTTAAATTTAATTAAAAACAGGATTTTAATAATGGCTATGACCTCGTATGTCAAACCAGAGCTAATCAACGAAATCACCGGAACCCTTTTTTCCATTCCACCGCAGCCTATGTTGGTCATTGCTTTGTGATATAATGGCCATTAAATTGGCACAAACAGTGTTAGAGTTATGCAATCAACCGATATGATAAGCTTAACAAAGATAATTTCCAAACAAACAATGTTTCTGTTTTTCCACCGTATTCATAAATCAAGAGAAATGGTCGTAAAAGCACATTTACGAATTATTTAGAGAGAGAGAGAGAGTTTCAAATATATCAATTTGAATAAAAGTTGGTATATATTTATTTAATATCTTTGTTTTTTATATTGAAATTATTCAATTTATTAATGTTATAGTTATCGTAAATATGAATTTACTATTGAAAAAGTATTTTAATAACCCGTGGGGTTATAATTATTTACTTTTTAAAAAATATAGTAAAACAAATAAGAGAAACAAAATTATGATTAAATTATTGAGAAAACGTCTCTGTATGTTTTAACACAGAGCACACCTAATCATTTAATTTAAATTTTAATACATTTTGGTAGACCCGACAAATGAATTCAACACATTCTATTTTCTTTAAAAATAGTTTATATAAAATATTTGCTATTGGAATCAAAATATCTTCTAATTGGTTGTGAAGAACACAATAAAATAATTAATAACAACCTGTAGTCTTAAATAAGTAAACGAATTTAATCGCAAAGAAAACTTGTTTAAGTAGTTATTGACCAAAACTATTTTGTTCACATCGATATGATCACAGTCATAAACAACATCCCATGATTGAAACTTTAATGTGAACTCTTCCTTATCTTAAGAGAAGTAAATATACAACTCCTTTATTAGTTGTTTTTAAAATCCACCAATTATTGACTAAGTTTTATAATTTCTTAAAAATTAGTAAATAATTTCAAAATAAGGAGTACAGTGTTTGAACACATTTATTAAAACAAAACACAATTAATTACATCCATATTCTGGTAATAATTGTAATAACAATATTGGAATATTATTTATATCCAAATTTATTGTTTTAGAAAGTATTTAAAGATATAATTATTTTACTAAATTTTTTTTTTTTTTTTCTGTACAGTATTAATAAAAGTTTAATATCTCAAAAAGATTTATTTAGTATTAGCCTAAATAAATCCTATAAAATGTATTATTCATCTTATTATAAATTAATTTCGTTAAAATAGTTTTACGTTATAATATTAAGTAATATCTTCGTAATTTATATATAATTGGGTATGTAATTAAAAATCACCTGAAAATATTTAAACATTTATAAAATAATTATTCAGTACTATAAAATATAAACCCAAAAACATATATTACAATAAATATAAATATAGATTGTCTTTATATTTTTTGAATGTTTTCATACCGTTTGTACCTTTGGCTGAAAGAATGTATTTGTGGTTTGCCTCTAGCCTTTTCCAACAAGTTTAAGATTTCTCATTTTACTTATAAACTCAAGAACCCACGAGTAAAACTTTTCGAAGAAACTGTGGGACCCTGAAGGGGTAATAAAAGAGGTACATATTAAAAGGGTTTAAAGTATCTTGTTTCTTCAAATGTAATGTTAGTGTCACTTACTAGAAAGTGATAAATGTTTTCTCCGTTTTCCCTGTAGATTATTTAAAAATAAAATGCTCATGATATGAAATGTTCTTAAAACACATATTTTTAAAAAGTGAAGAAAAGTTTTATTTCAGTTTCAAATACTTAACAATACACCGGTTTAGTAAATTAGAGAACTACTTGTAGCTAATTCTTTATTCTGTTATTTTTCTTATATCTAGTACATTAGTATCTATGCTTGTGTTTATTGATTCATTTCATATATATTTTATTTTTATAACATAAAAAATATCCTTAATGATACTTCTATGGTTTTAGCTTTTTTTAAATTTAATGTTGGTTGAAATACAAATAAAACTTTCTGTAGTAAGAATATTTACATATTGTGACACGATTGATTTATTTAACATCTTAACTCTAAAAAGAATATAATAGAATTATAATACAACGTTTAGTTAAATACATAAATTAGGCTTTTGGATTTAGTTTATCTTAATTATATATAAATAATAAATCAAAAACTCTTTTTCCAATTTTAAATTATAAATTAGGTACATTTAGTACTAATAAATATGTATCTTGGATCCATTTTCCATTACATATTTTATCAAAGTACCACCATCTTTCCAAATTTAAATACTTGAGGTCAAGTTTTGTCCATTATTTAATTTATGAATGAGGACATAAGACAATTAGACCAATGCTAATTTTATAATGAGGAGGGGAAAAAAGACATGTTCATTCCCATTCCATGTAACCTAGAACTCGATTGATCAAACAATATTTTAAATAAAGGTGCAAAAATCAAACGAGGTAGCTAAAATAAAATCTCTACTTATATTAAAGTTCGCACAACTTTCATTTACTGCCACTGACCCAGTTAGTTCTGAGATAACATTTTTTCTTCTGAATTTGAAGATTTATCTTCTGCCACCAAAGCTCACTTTCCTTTTTGACAAAAATATTATTGAGAGAGAAAATTAATGAAAAAAGGTTCTTTCCTCATGACGAAATTTCTTTATAATTGATTTTTTACTTTCTTACTTTGTTTTACCTGAATGTTCATCCAGTTACATAGAAATGTATGCCCTTAATTAAATTTGATTCACTATAAATTGTCTTCAAGGACTTAACTTTAAGTAATGTAAATTTTAAAAATACCCAATTTATTTGTTTGTTGCAGTATTAATGATTTCATAGCAAAACTACATATTGTTTATTGAATATTCTTCAATAATAATAATTATGATTAATAACCTCTGGTTAGGAACAAATATAATTGTCCAAATCCCCTTGTCACTCACTTGAAATTAAATTGCTTTAGAGGCCAAATTTAAAATCACTAATAATTAAAATAGAGCTCTAATAGCAAATTACTCAAAACGTTAATGATTTGAAGCCTGAAAAGGTTTATCCGTTTTAACTCTCAATTTATAATCTGGACATAAATTAAGTTATTTAATAGAGAAATACGGAAATAATTATTTATTAAACAAAAAGGAAGTATATTATAATCATATTGGCATTTGATATTTTGTATAACTTTGAAGAAGTTAGCTTATAAAGTACTAAGATAACTCATTTATATCCTTTACTTTCTATTTAGTGCTTTTATTCTGAAATATGATATTTGAACTAAAAGTGTAAAGAGGAATAAGGTATAATTTTAATGAAACTGTTTCCGAATTGTTGTTAAGAAATGTAACAAAGTGTTTAATTAATTGGTCAGATTACACTAACAAATTAAAAGTTTGTTCTAATACTAGCCATTCTTTTTTATTGAGACACTTAATAAAATATGTACTTTAAACCAATAAATATAATTGGGTGTGAATTTAAAGGTTAAACACTACTCTTAGCTTATAATGAAACGTAGAAAGATTAATTTGCATGGTTACGATAAGGTTTAGATTATAATTAATATAATACCATAGTGGAATCAAAAAAAGGTAAATCTGCTATCTTTCTGGGCTAACTAATTGTACACCTTTCGGTTAAGAAACTTACAAGCCAGTCAAATATATCGCTGCCAATCTTCGATTTACCTGTTGAATAAATAATTCAATAATTTGATAAATAAATAGATAACTAATCAGTTGCATGAAATATATGATTTTCTAATTATATAATAAAAACAGTATAGATCTTCCTCCCAAATAAGGGAATAATTTTCCGGTAGTTGATCAGTATTAGAGGTTGTATCTTTAAATGGCTTTTTAATAGAATTTTTTTCAATAGTCTCAATTGTTGTGAATCTCCTCTAACTATAATATCATTTTTTATTATTATGCTTATAGTTGTACAATTTATGAAGCTCACACATTACACGAGTGTTAAAAAAATTACTAAATATTTCTAATTGGTTTTTATATATTTATATTAATTAATTTTACATATACCTTCCCTAAAAATAGCTGATTTTCTTACAAGTTTTTTAAAATTAATTAATAGATTAAAAATAGAGAACTAACATTTTATTTATTTGACTTTTCTTATAAAGTCCGGGAATATACAAAGAAAGACGTTATGAAAAAAATAAAGAATGTAGCAGAAAGATTGAAAAAAGAGATATGGAAGGGTTGAATTTTAATTAGAAGCCGTTATCTGCACAATTAGACTGCGCAATTAGACGGGTAAAGTGGAATTTGGGAGGGGGGCAAACTGAGGGGGCGTGGATTACAAGGGCGCCGGAACAACTGCTGTCATTTCAACTCCACTACACGAAAACTGGTGAACAGCTATCGCTTTCTTTTACTTTACTCGTGAGTTTTTTTCTTTTATTCCTTGGAATTTTTTTATATCATCGCCTAACAAATGTCAAGAGAAAAAAGTTTTCAAAAAAAAAAGCTACTTGAAAAAACTTTCTTCGCAAGTTCAAGAGAAAGTTAGGTGTTTTAATTTGGAAGTTATTTTATTCTTTCTAATGTTCTGTGAAGCAACTATTTGTAGCAGTCTCAATGTCTTGGATGGGTTTCATTGACTATAAAAATAAATCAAGTTCTCAATAATCATATTATTTGACTTCTCAATGCTACTTTAGAAATCTATTCTAAACTTTTGATTTCAACTAAAACTGGAAATATATTAAATAATCTGTATTATTACTTCAAGGTTCTGTATAAATAGCTTTGATATTCCAGAGAGTGTATGTATCACGGATTGCGAGTATCCGTTTTAGAAAAAAATTGGGATTGTAAACGACATTTAAGTCAATAAAACATTTCTAATATACGTGTAAAAATTTTTTGTTTTCATCAAAATTCAACGAATTAGCGTGGCGTTGAGGGGAAATTACCTAAATGTATTTTTTATGTATTTAAATTATGTTAGTGGTATAGTTCTCAAAAAAATTATAAAAGTAAAAAGTACGTATGCAAATAATATTAAATAAAACATGATAAATATTTGTATTCAAAAAGAATGTAATTTCCAAAATATATTCAATTGCATTAGTTCCCATCGACATATTTAAAGTTTTAATTTGGTAAGACTACCAATCAATATATTATTTATTTAGTTAAGGAGATGACAAGTCAACTCTACCAACGTAATAAATAATTCACATAATGGCATGAAAACTATATACCTATTTTATTTAGGATATTTGGGCGTCTCAATTCACAGAGAAGCAAAAATTACTGGATGGGAGGTTCTATACTGTTCATGTTATGGATTTAAGATAGTTTGTAAGCTATTTGCTGATATAATAAGAAAGTTCAAAATAACTTGTTATTATTAGCACCGCGTCTTACTACCCGTTCGGGTTATACGCACTTACGCTAATGTGTAATAGTAGGGTGATTGTGAGATGAAATTAAGGCCCTACAGTTTAACGTGGAATCCGAACCACGGTGGAGACCTGGCATTCCTCAAATTCACAAAAAATAACTTGTTTAATACCACAAATATTATATTTAATGTATCAATTTATTTGAGATCTAGCTTGAGATGGGTATTTATTAATCGCAGTAAATTTGCTATGAATGTGTTCAAATTTATCTCATCTATGGGTCCCAAGTAGAGCTAGTTATCAACTAATATTAACTCATCAAATATATTATAACTGATTGAATTGTGTACACTATCTTGCTTATTTACTTTCTACCCTACAGAGTAAACAAAGTATATACTGTATTTATTTGTCTTTATTAATATTTCACCTAAAACAGTTAATGTTAATTATTTATATTAAACCTTCATATTCACCTTTTAATGTCCCTCATGATCAAGTTGCGAATTATGATCAAAAGAAGTGTTGATTCAACGTAACGTTAGCTTTTTTTTTATATAACCATTTAGAGTATAGCTAGCATAAAAAATGAATGGCCTGTAAGACGTGATGCTAAGGAAAAAATAGCCATGCTATATTAATTTACTTCACAAATATATCTCTATAAAGGGACGCAGTATATAGAAGATTTTTTATTGTATTTTACTAAACTGGCAAATTTCATAAAGAAACTAACTTACTATTAGTATTATAAGACTGACACACATCGGTTGTCGTAGAGGAAAAGCTCTTCCCTCTAGTGATAAACTGGGTTGTCCCTGATAATTAAATCAGAGTTTTAATCCCGGTAGGTACATTATAATGTGATTTTAATATATGGATTCTCACTATCCGTGTACGGGTAAGTTTCCTTTGAAGTTTTACAATCTTCATACATAATCTATCGGCGTGAAAAATGTATGCGTAAACGCAGAACGGATACTAAGCTGTTGGGGTTTTTCTATTTTGTTTGAAGTGTTAAATTTGACCGTAAAAAATGTGAAATTTTATTTTGAGGATATCTACACTTACTCTTTACATATGTTTACAGCTTAACAGAGCTATAATTATAAATCATATTAAAATACACACACTGGACTGGTGCAAGAATTTAATACACCTGAGGGGAGACTAAAATTGTGTGTCACATCCGAATACTATATAATAAAATAAACGTCACCCACTGCGTGAAGAAAGATTATAATTATTATAATTATTTTTATCATCATTATTATTGAGTGCCAAGATACTAGACCAAAAAAGTAAGAAATAAATTTATCCATAATAGGTGTCTGATAAGTGAAATATAAACACGTTAAATGGCAATATACCCTCAGAAGTTTAATTTATTTAGTATAAATTTAGTTGTCGAAAATATAAATTCATTGGATAAATCTCCCATATGAAGAAATCGTTTGTCTATATCACTATAATACATTATTTATCATTATAATAAATAATTAGATAACCGATTTTTTTTAAATTGTTTGGATGAAATAGTTATTATTTACCATAAATAATCATTATTTACTATAGGTAATTTTAAGTTTCCTGGAATGATTTTTTACCATCATTAGAAAATATATTTTCCTGGACCAATCATATAAATCACCAAACAATACATCTGGATACATCTACAACTAGGATTAGTTTACAAACACAAGACGAAATTAAAATTAAAAACGTTTGTTTACCTTTAATAAGACAAATTATTTTAAGATACTAAAGTGGGTGCCCTCAAAACTTGTTATTAAAATGTTTCTTGGAATTCAACGCAATTGTGAGAAGGCATGTGGGCAAATATCTACGGGATTTGCCTTTTCACTTTAACAAAATAAAAGCGTATTTTTCCCTTCAAGGCTTATGGAAGGATTTTTCACAGCACGTTCCTGGAGTACGCCACAGGAAAACTCGGTAATGAAAAACCAGAACAATTTGGCCACAGTTTTATCCAAACGGCTAAACATCCTCTCGTGTTTCCCGAACGACATTCCATTACAAACAAAAGGCGTTTTCTTCCACTTTAAATATTATACATAATCATATATTAATGAAAGTGATAATATTTTAAAACTTTCTTCAATAAAGATGCTATAGAGTAAAATATAAATTTTAGTTCTTGTCAATGTAATATAGATGAGAAAGGTATGAATTTTGAGAGAAAGTACCCTCATTTAAAAATATGAAAAGCCACATACTATACATCCAGCCAGGAATGAAGTCCTGTCCTCCCCATAACCATTAAAACAGATTATATTAACTTGAAACCTAATTAGTAACCCCACTGATAACAACTTACCTATTTTATGGTATTAGAAACTCAAAATTTCATTGCCACACTTAAAAAAGTATGCGACCTATCCCTATATTGAGCTAGTTCTATCCAGTCCAGCTCATTACCCTATCCCTATTTTGAGCTGGTTCTATCCAGTCCACATCATTACACTCTATAAGTATGCGACCTATACCTATCTTGAGCTAATTCTATCCAGTCCACCTCATTACCCTATCACTATTTTGAGCTGGTTCTATCCAGTCCACATCATTACACTCTATAAGTATGCGACCTATACCTATCTTGAGCTAGTTTTATCCAGTCCACCTCATTAAACCATATCTTTTAGATCAATTTTAATGTTATTCTCCCATCAGCGTCTAGTTCTTCCCAATAGTAGTCTCTTCTCAATGAGTTTGCCAGTTAATACTCTGAACATGATTCTAGATTTTTCCATTCGCATGGCATATCCTACCTACCGTAGTCATTAAAATTTGATTATACAAGCAATGTGTTTGATTAATACAGAATATGTAACTCGTAATTATGTAGCCTCCTTCACTCATAAATATTTTCATCGCTTATTGGATCAAATATATTCTTAGCACCATGTTTTCGAGCACTATAAATCTATTCTAGGTATGAAGGATAAGCTATCATGTTTCAAAACCATAGAGAACAGCCAGTTAAGTTGAGTTGTACATTTTTATAGGGATTTTTTGAGTAATTCTTATGTTTTTCATCGACTAAATTGTTAAGTTTTGTTTATAAAACACGTGGTTTAGTATTTTTCAACAAGATGTAATAAAAATAATAGACTTGCTTAATATAATAAAATAATATGAGTTTTAAAAAGAAAAAAATGTATATCTTCATCTATATAATTCGTGTTTTAGTTGGGCGCCACCCCTGGTATCTAGGGGAAAAATAAAAGTCAAAAGGAACAATACATTTACCTCGGCTATCAACTCAGTGGCACAACGACTCTCAACCTCGAGACCACTGGGTGAACTTAAAA
>CABEEJ010001441.1:21859-94467 GCA_901482245.1 Timema douglasi
TTTTTTGGTTTTCTCTTTTAGGAAGTTGCGTTGCGCGTTTCACACTCCTCCCTGATGAGTTCCGATAGAATGAAACCTAGGTCGGGGGATTGGGCGGTGACGATCAATTTTCTTTAAGAGACATCCATTACCTCTTTGTCCATTGGCAGCAGTGTAAAGTGTGAACTGTGTTCTTCTTTTCATTGTAAAGGCCATATTGTGTTCGTCCCCCTTTTATATGTTTCTATCCACCTTTCCTGTACCTTCTTCCAAATATAATACAATTACCTCATAAAGCGAAAAGAGGTTTTCCTTATAGAGTTATATCATTATATATTCAAACCCTTTATTATGAAATTCCCTGACTTTTCCAAGTTTTCCAAGTGTTAAAAAAATCCCTCACCTAACACTTTAACAATTTTTCTTGTTGAATGGGAATTTTTTCATTTATTAGATTGGTCACATATTTTTGAAACATCAACATTCTTAAAAATGATTTTTCTAGTTTAATTCTTTAAGCATTATTTGTGCCCTTGTGTAAATGTGTTATAAGACAAACCCCGTACAACTATCTCATGTGAAGACTGCCATATTTAGGCAATGAATTTTGTTAGCATTGAGAAACCAAATCCCTCAAATTTGTTTAAGTGTTTAGGTGCAGATTTAGCCGAGTATTTAAATTCCATGACTTCCTTATTTCTGATAAAATTCCATGGCTTTTCCTTGTTTTCCCTGTCTCTAGCCATCATGTGTAATCTTCTCTATACAATTTTTTAAACCAATTTTAATGTCCTTATTTGTGCTTTATGTTCTATAATTCTATGTTTTATTTTATGACATTATATTAATATGCTGAGAATGTTTCAAGGTCAATGATTATGATCAAACAAGAAATCTTATCAAAGTGTGAATTTCTGCATCTGTTATTTGAGAGCAGTGAAAGTGAGATCAGTTTAAAATATTTAATTTTCAATTTTGTTGTATTTTTATTTTCCTTCACCCCTCAGTTGAAGAAAGTATTGTGATCGTCAAAAACAAAAATTGATTTTGATGGGTTACCACATTTCTTGACGCCCTGAACCAAAAAAAGGATATTTTTCAATGTTGTTGTCTGTTACTTGGACTAGAGCTGAAACCATTTGGCATATCTGTCAAAAACTTGGTGTCTAGGATTTTCATAAGGTTCCTTAGAGTATTGAGCTTTTTGGAATAATCTAATCATAATAATCTGTTTACACCCTGTGGCCAAGTAGTTAGGTAAAATGCCTGTCTTTCACTATGTCTACACCATTCTTCTTCTTTCACTTACACACTTTCTGTTACCTGCACCTCCCATCTCTTTTTTGGCCTCACTTGCAAATCTTTTCCTAAATACTTCAATCATTTTCTTTGATGTTCTCTCCTTTTCCATCCTCATTACATGACCATACCATTTCCCCCTTGCTTCCTCTACTATCTCATGCACTCCCTCTACGCCCATTCTTTCCCTGTTAGCTTCATTCCTAATCTTGTTTCTCCCCATGGCAGCTAATATTCTCCTCACAAACATATCTTAGAAGTTTTAAGTAAATCTCTAATTTTAGGCAAAAGAAAAAAAAAAAAAAATCTGGGTGGCTCACAGTACCATTTATTTTATTTGTGGGTAAATGGTTCCATGGGTCTCAATTGCACTATTCTCTAAAGTAGATTACAGAAACTGCACCACGATGCAACGTTTGGTAAAAGCTGTAATACCTGCCAGGTTTAGGTGTTATACATGAGGCACTTGTAATAAATAATATATATAGGCAATAACAATGTGGCAGATGGTCCTTAATAAAAAAATCCTTTTCTGGATGCTTTATGAGCCCATTTGCTATCAATCTCTTGTCAAGAGAGAGAGAGGAGTTCAAAAACACAAATTATGTTGAAATACTTTTAAAGTTTAACAAAGTACTATAATAAAAGGTTATTATATTCAAAGTTAAGTTATTTTCAAATGTTACAACCCAAAAATGGGCTTGTGTGCTGTGGGGCAATGCGAGTTCCTAGGATTAGGTCCAAGAACCTTGCTGCAGAAAACTTTATTGTTGGGGCATGTGGAGCTTCAAAATGTTTACTTTGAATATAAAAAATAGGGCTAGCTTTGGGCTACTTCAGAATTAAATTTAGGCTTTGCTAATAAAAATATTGACAGTTAAAATAATCAATCTATATTCAATTTTTGCCATTTTGAGTTGTTACATAACCTTCGTTTACTCTGAAGGCTAACAAGGTTTCCTTACATGGTTACACTATGATGTAGCCTATAAATAGGGCCATAGTGTAATACATCAAGGTAAGACTGCTGCTACCTTACAGAGTAAATAGAGTGTACATCACAAATTGATATTCATATGAACAAATCTGCAACATGTTGTGTTAATTTATTAGACTGTGCAACAAAAAATTTCCACGTGATTTTAGTCATCATCATCAACTGTTTCCAGACAGTGGTTGGGTCAAATCTGTAAAATAACTCCCATCTGCCTATATTCTTCTTAATTTAATTGCTTCCATTCTCCCCTCACTTGCACACTTTCTGTTATCTGCTCCTCTCATCTTTTCCTTGGCCTCCCTTACAATCTCTTTCCTACATGCTTCATCTCCTTTATTCTTTTTGCATCTTTGGCATCCTCTACTTTTCCATGTTTATAGTTATATAAATAAGCACAATCTAAAGTTTTATCAAATACAAAACAAACTACAAAAAATATTCAAACTTCAATTTGGATTCGAGACTATTTAATATATTCAATTTGGCTTTGCTTTGAATGGAAAAAGTGGACTTCACACACCCGTAATAAATATCCAATTTATAAAACCTAAGAAAAGTGTGTATTGTAACGTGACCCGCCTCGGTGGTTTAGTTGACTAACGCGCTTGTTGTGTTGAGCTCGACTGCTGAGGACGGGGAGATCGAGGTTCGAATCTCGGTATGGTGAACTGGGGAGGGGAGGGTGTGTGTGTGTGTTCCTAAATGATTTTCCACTCTCCCTCCACGCAAATGCGGGTTTACTTCCTCTAATTCAACCTTCCCAATTCCTAATCCGTTAGAGTAATTAGTTCTTAAAGCGTATAACCCGAACAGGTAGTAAGACGCGGTGCTAATTATTATTATTATTATTATTATTGTTGTAACGTGAATTTAGTTACCTGATCCATATCCTGATCAGCTTCATCCACAGGGGGTGGAGACAACCAGTAGGTGGAGCTCAATCTCTCGTCATCCACCTCCCCGACTACATACACAGGCCTGGCGGCAAACTGGGCCAACAGAGGCTCTGATGCTGGCAGAATGGGTTCTGGCAACTCTAAAACAATAAATTTCCTTTCTCACAAACTCCATTGGAGGTTGGTAGGTCTGGAAACTGGGCAATCAACTTTGTAAATCAGGTCGAGGGTATGGATGTTCCAAGAGTTGTTCATATTTTTACATCAAATTCTTAGTTTGAATAGTTTTAATTGTATAAAATGGATACGAGTAATTATAGTGTATATAATAAATATTGTTTACATTTTAGGTCAAAACAATAAATCAAGATCAAGTTTATCAGTATGAGCAATCTCAAGTTGTGTCAAATCCAGAGACTACTTTACAAATACAAATCTCAAATTTGTATCATCATTTTATGAACAAA
Organism: Timema douglasi; assembly: GCA_901482245.1. Lineage (NCBI taxonomy): Eukaryota > Metazoa > Arthropoda > Insecta > Phasmatodea > Timematidae > Timema > Timema douglasi. The sequence continues at coordinate 25,498 of CABEEJ010001441.1, forward strand.
TCCTGAAATAAAAATTTAAATCTTTGGGAAAAAATATAAATTTGATCTTGAGCAAGTTTCTCGCGAAACTTCCGAGCATCGAGCAAAGTCAAGTTTGGGTTGAATAAATATATAAATTTAAAACTTAATTATGTAAATAAAAAACAAATGTATACTTTTTTTTTAATGATATAACACTCCTTTTAAAAACCCTTTGCATAATTAAAAGCTCATAATAAAGTGTAATATTAAATTTTAAATATAAAGTATTGACCCAACGATTGGCCACACTTTTATCTAAAAAACATTATTTATAAACCCCTAGTGTGGCCCTATAACCGCACCTTTAGGTGGTATGTAACAAATGTTGTAGCTTATACATCAAAATAGTTTATATTATTATTATTATTATTATTATTATTATTATTATTATTAGCACCGCTTCTTACTACCCGTTCGGGTTATACGCACTTACGCTAATGTGTAATGGTAGGGTGATTGTGAGATGAAATGAAGGACCTACAGTTTAACGTGGAATCCGAACCACGGTGGAGGCCTGGCATTCCCCACATTCACAAGATGTCTTGTCAGAGGTGAAGGAAGGGTTTGGTAATCAGATAAATCTGTGCCGGGACCGAGGATTGAACCCCGGCCGCCAGCACAGAAGTCTGACACCTTACCCCTAGANAGAGGTGAAGGAAGAGTTTGGTAATCAGATAAATCTTTGCCGGGACCTGGGATTGAACCCCGGCCGCCAGCATAGAAGTCTGACACAAAATAGTTTATAATTTCCTCAACAGATGATGCTCTTTACTGCTTCAAAAACGTTTTTAGTAATATGTGAACATTTACTTTTATAATAAAATTTAGCTTTAAGCCAAAATGTAGCCAAACTTACAAAAATATTACTGTTAAATTTCAACTTTATTTTACATATATTATTAAAAAAAAAGAACAATAGTATTTAGGGCTACTTAACTCACCTTTGAAGTCAGAATGATCTCTCAATAATTAATAAAACTTTGTTACAGCAAAAAAGTATTAAGACATGTAAATAATATGAATGCTAGGAGAACTAAAGGATTAATTTTAATTTAAAAGAAAAAGTCCCTCTCAAAGTGATTGTAATTTTAGGGCCTATAATCAAGGGTAGCTTATTTTCAGATCGGTATGGTATTGTGATAGTAGCAGACAAATTAATTATAATTCAATTTAATGTTCTTAGAGAAAGTTAAAATTTTAAAAAAAAATATCATTATTTCCTGTCCATCTGAGTGTTGCTGTTAATGCTGGCCTATTTATAGTTTGGCTCAAAGCTTGAAGAAATCCAAGTATTTGCAGAGCCCTAGACTTCAATTAATGATCTAATGATCTGGGAACTGAGTGTTAAGTTTTCCTATTATTATGTTGGATCTGAAAAAGGTGCATTAAATCTATAAAACAAATTACAACTAAAAACGTGATTTATTTTTTAAATTATTTGCTTTCAAATTTGATAATGTCTTGCTTATCCTTAAAGATTCGAGGTATTCAAGAATTAGAGTTTTCCATCACTAAAGTTAACTGATAAGTTTTTAATCATACATATCTTGAAGATAGAAATAAATATGACATTTAGTATAGAATATCAAACAATACACTTGTATTCACACATGTGCTTTTTCACCTTACACAATTTAAGTGCTCCCGAAGCAAGTTCAAAGTTGGATTTTAAGCTCTCACGGTATGTAGTAACCCACAGTCGCAAATTCTTGAATAAAGGAAAAGTGGAAACAAACGGCAATTTTAAATTAAACATTGAAAAACTGATAGAAGGGCATGGCCTACACCTAAATGTTCACAATTAAAAACACAACAAAAACATAATTATGAAATTTTTGGAGTACATCAATCCTCTTTTTCAGCAGAAGAGAGTAAAACACCAATTGGACTATGGCAACATGACTAGAGGCTGACTTAGATACTGTTGTTACCGGTTTCTTGATTTTTTTTAAAAAAAGATTTAGGCTTGGATTCTGCAGTTATCTGTTCAAACTTATGTCCTGACTCTTGGTAGACGGATACAACGTTGTATTTGTATTGTATTTAATCATTGAAATTAAATTATCTGTTATGATTAATTATAAAGAAATTAGTGACTGATGTGAGTAAGCCTGCTTGGAAGAAAAGAAGAAATAATTATTTTAGGTTGAGACAAGGGGTGGGGCCTGGATTTAGTTTTATAGATTGGTGATCAAGTTCCAATCTATGGAGCTGTGAAGCATTGCAACTATTGGGGGGAAGGCTCCTATAGCATCAGTACTATATCATGAGTCGTTTGTGTGTGGAGTGCTACTGGTTTGTCAAGGTTGTTGTGGTTGGCATCAAAACTGTAACCACTCATTTGTTGTCTGGGTGTTCTTGTGGAGAGGCCAATGTACTCAGCAATGTAGGAGTTGTACTGTAGCTGGTATGTAAGATTGTCTGTGGAACAGTCATAGTGTGGGCTTTAATGGGGTATTCCATTGGAATGAGGTAGAGGGTTAGTGAACTTCACAGGTTCTGCTAGGCCAGGCAATTTAGGCTAACCAGAATGTTGGAGATTATGGGTGGAGGGGGTTTGAATGCGATCCTTGGAGCACTGTTGGGAGAATTTTGTGTAAGAGGTGATGAGGTTAGGATTGTTGCCTGTGTTTAGGATAAATCAGAGTTTGTCTAGTCCTTCATAACATTACTGGGTGGGTTCCGATAGAATGAAACTTAGGTTGGGGGATTGGGCGGTGACTAATCGATTTTCTTAAAGAGGCAGCCAATACCTGTTTGTCCAGTGGCAGCAATGTGAAGTGTCAACTATGTTCTTTCATTGTAAATGCCATAGTGTGTTTATTCCCTTTTACATGTTTTCTATACTTCTTTCTTGTACTTTTGTCCAAATACATATAGGTAGTTAATTTATTCTTTAGTGTTCAAGTGCAATAAGGTTTGTTAGACATAAGAGCGAATGACAAACAATATCATCATTTGCAACATTTGTGCTACATGTACATAAACAGATATAACAACTTTTAGGATCACCAACATCATCATCTGTTTCCAGCCTGTGGACGGGTCAGTTTAGTGAAATGTCTCCCTCTTCCTCTATTCTTACACTACTATTCTTCCTTTAATTGCTTCCATTCTTCGCTTCTCCTTTTAACACATTCTGTTATCTGCTTCTCCCATCATTAGGACATGATAAAAGAGTTTAAATATTAGGATTCAAATTGTATTCTGATTGATTTCATTGCAGAATAAGTATGAATAAACTAATGCACCTCTTTATGATCCCTCGGTTGAGACAATTGTATAGTCTTTAAATACATTTACATTTTATTATATAACTTACCAAGTATTTATTTAGTTATGTTGTGTCGGCATTAAAGTAATATTAATATAGTGCAATGTCTCAAATTGCTGGTGTGTTTAAAAAGTCCCCACTTTTCTGACCCAATCAACAATTCTAATAACAAAAGATTATTATTTTGGTTGACGGAATTTGACTCTACTCACTATTATTATGAGTGTTGGTGAGCAAACAATTGAAACACGTTTATGTTGTGTTGGAAATATTCTTACTTTGCACTAGACATTAATTATTTCTAGCTGTTGACAAAAATCTGCAGTAAAAGAAATGACACATTGTGATATGTACTTGATTCATCAGCATAATCTAAAATATTCTATACATTTTTGCAGCTTGTATATTGTAAATTTTTAAATTATATTTAATGTCTAAAGCTTCTAAATATAATTTTACTACATTAAAGCTAATAGAAAAATTGTTGGAATTTCAATTTGACTTTGGTAATATTTTATAAATCGATCTGATTTCACTTGGAATAGAAGATGTGGAATTCTAAAATGGCTAAAAAAATGTTTTATTATAAAATTCCCTGACTTGCCCATGTATTTGAAAAAATTTCTGGCTTAGCCCCGGCAATTTTTGAAAACAATCCTACTAATAAAGACAAACATGAGTTATTTTTCCAGTATTTAATTTTTTATATGTCATGTAAATATCTTAAGAAACAAACACTATACAACCATCGCATATTAGAATAACATATCTAGGAAATGTACTCCAATGACCATGAGAAACACCCGCTTCGGTGTCAACCTCACAATAGACTAGACTACTGATGAACTGGGAGAGCATGGTTAGATGCCGGTTGGGTATAAAAAGGGTGTTTTTTTCCTAAATGGTTTTCCACTATATCCACACAAATGTGGGTACAATTCCTCTAAATTTAACCTTATAATTCCTAACACATTAGTGTAATTAGTACATAGTCATACAACTCAAACATGTAGTAAGACACAATGCTAAAAAACAACAAATGAGAAACCAAATTTCTAACTTGTTCAAATATTTAGGTGTTGAGTTAGCTAAAAAAGAAACACAATGAGAAACCAAATTTCTAACTTGTTTTAAATTTTTAGGTGTAGAGTTAGTCAAGTATTTAAATTCTCTGACTTTTCCTTATCTCTTATCCCTGACATCATCTTGTTTTACCCCAAATAAAAAAATTCCCCTACTTTTCCCCAGCTCCCTGTCAGTAGCCACCTTGACTATGTACCCTCCTAATAATTAATGGTTTGCTTGTCAATCAACTTACTGCGGGGCTCCATGGTCTTACTCCCTTCCTCCTCCAACACTCGTATTAACCCAGCCACATTCTCGTGTAAACTGTCCAGGGCCTCCTCTTCTGAACTGCATTCCTGATAACATTACCAACAGTTCTAAGCACATAGTCTTAAGGAACAAGCCATATTTTAACTTGTAATCTTTCTAGATAAGGGGTGAGGTCATCGGTATAATTTGGGCAGCCACGTTACCTGAAGAAGTTTCTCAAGGCAGAGGATGGGGTGTTCCTTCTCATCTTGGGGGGGTCGATTCCACCCCAGGGCTGTGGCTAATTCTGGCACCGTCATAAAGGACGTGCGACCTTCCTCTTCTTCCAAAGACACAAACACTCTCAACAGCTCCAGGCTCGTCGACAAAGTAGAAAGACAGTCCGAACTGTCTTTGCTGAACCCAGTGCAAAACTTGACAAACAAGCTCTGGAGGGCATCACTCTTATTCTCCAAACAGCTGGAAAAATAACCAACACTTAACCACAATCCCTATGCCTCAACATAACTAGACCTGATACTGCATACTTGACTAACCCAAATGTCCAGGTTTCATATAGGGGTAATATTTCTGTTATAAAATCCACCCTACCCTAGAGAGAATATTTTAGTAAACATTTAAATAGGGCTAGGATCCTTAAATCCTTAAGGATATTAGAGGATTAGAGAAAATAATTATTATGTGTTCTGTATTACAACAGATCCATTCCTTTTGTTAGTGAACTTAGACTGCCAATACTCTGTTCTCTGCTTCCTCCTTCAGCTCCCAGAAAATACCAAATCAACAACCCCAGACTACTAATTTAACACTTAAATGAACAATTTAATAATATAATGGATGCATTTTAGCAACAAAAAATGTAACATTTAATTACTATTTCTACTTTATACCATTGGGCTATATTCCTATTTACTCTGTTATTCATATGTTTTTCCAATTCAAATTCGAGATTCGGGAATCAAAGGTAAAATGAAGATTAGGGTTTTAAAGTTGTTTATTTGACCCATTTTTTACATTTAAACTTTCACTCTCTCATTTAACTTCTCTAAATAACTTGACATGGATTAGTTTTTTTGACCACCGCGTCTACTACCCATTCGGGTTATATGTGTTAAAATAGGCAAATCTATGCGGGAATATACATTTTATGTTGGTACCACTGTTTAATGTGTCTTTTGTATTGTTTAGCTTGATCTTTGGTCATGCCTGTAACCAGTTTATTATATCTATAAACCTGTGTTCTCTGACAATATGCCCATCGATTAGTGATTGTTTGTGCTGGTACTAGTGTGCTGATAGTGAACTAAACCTGAAAGGTATGGCTTACCTATGCTATAAACTGAATATTTCTAGTTTAAATTTTGTTAGTTAGACATACATTTAATTCCACTAATTAATATCTTTATTGAAAGTGAATAAAAAAAATAACATGAATGTTTCAAAAAATGTCAAATCATTCTATTACTTAGATAAGCAGCCACAGTAGGAGACAGGGTATCTGAAAGCTAGGAGAAATAGCCATATAAGTATTCGTCTAACCATATGATCTGCAAGACCATAAGTTGGTTTGTTGTTACTTTTGGCAGTCAATATTCATACAAACAATTTGTTTTAAGTTATTAACAGTTTTTACATGAATGAAATACAAACTTGAAAATAAATGTTTAAATGTTTCGTTTTTGTAGAAGCGACATTTATGGTTCACTTAAAAAAATCCCTTTCAAACGAGAGCCTATAAAATGCAAAGTGCTCTTCTGAAATTAATATGGTAAGCCAGTCAAAACAAAGGCAGTTGATGACATCACACAATCCATCAAGGTGGTTGTGTTCTTATGCTGTTTACAAAATAAGCATGTTTCAAACAGAAAATAAGATGGTTAAAATAATATTTCTAGTAGACAATAGGAAAGACGATCTAGGGCTAAGGTGTCGGACCTCTGTGCTGGGGGTCCGGGGTTCGATCCTCGGTGCCAGCACAGATTTATCTGATTGCCAAACCCTTCCTTCACCTCTGACAAGACGTGTATTAATCACAACTTGTGAATGTGTAGGATGCCAGGTCTTCATCGTGGTTCAAATCCCACGTTAAACTGTAGGTCCTCCATTTCACCTCACAATCACCCTAATATTAGCGTAAGTGTGTACAATCCGCACTGGTAGTAAGACGCGGTGCTAATAATAATAGTAAAGAGTGGAGGCACAGGGAGTACATGAAATAGTAGAGGAAGCAAGACTGAAATGGTATGGGCATGTAATGATGGAAAAAGTGAGGATGCCAAGAAAGAGAAACAGTTGATGATGATGATAACTATATAAAAATGGAAAAATAACAACTACTCAAGTATTTAATAATCTACTTAGCTATTTTTATTTACACTGCCTTGTCATGGCAATGCAACTTCAATCGAGGATAATTCAAAATGGACAATAAAAATGAATTGGTCTACCTGTCGGAAGTAGTTTTATAGCTCCATTATATTATTTATGTGGCATATGATATTCATTAACAATTTGTTAAGTTACCAAAGGATTTATGAGTGAAACTGCAGATATCATTTAAATTAAATGGCCTATACTTACCATTATGTTTTAAAAATGTATTTGTACATATCATATTTATCTGAATCTAAGACTAGTTTTTATCCCAAATTTATAACTTCAAAATCTAGGTGTCGTCTTAAAATCGCATACCAAGGAATAGGTTAGGCCTACATCAAAAGGTAACATTTTACATCTTTATTTAATATTAATACAATAGTGCAAGGCTGCCTCCTCCCCTTTTTTATACAGATTTTTAAGACTATTTTTTAGGTTATTGTTAAAAATATCTATCTAGTTATGGCTCGATACGATACTCGACTCCTCGATACCCATGATATTGACTGGTATCACAATAATCATTATTATATGCTAAAAATGTTGATACCACTCTTTAGTAATCAACACGGTTAACTCCATAAAAGTTTTGGGGATGGTGATAAGCATAATCAAATTGAATTTTATTTCGTTGTGCTGTATTTGATTACTTTTCCAATTACTTCACTACAATATTAAAGATTCAGCCATTTACAGTATTCAAAATAGATTTAAAAACAAATAATGAATTATCAGATTGTTGTGAATATGATTCTTAAAGCTTTGCCTACATAGCTAGCGCTTGTCAAGTGAGACATAAGGAGAAAACTTGAATCAATTTTAAACAAACCATCAATTATAAGTAGAGTTTACTAGACAATTTTACAGATGCCGAACTTTAGTTTTAATTTGTGAAACTCCACAAAATATCCAACTTTTGAATAATTTCAAGTAAATTATTATCTTTGATTAGATGTTCCTATATCATCGGTTTTTAAATAAGAATATAGATGCTTGTTTAATTATCACTAATTTTTTACGCTTGGCTGCCATGGCAGCTGACTTTTACGGTAATTAACAGCAGTCGTGTTTATAAGTTAGATTCTTTTGTACCATGTGAAATGTGTTTATCTTTTCATTATAAAATAAACAGTTTGTTGTATATTTATCTTTTGATTTCTTCCTATATCTCTTTACTTTATATTATTTTATTTTCTGTATATTATAGTTAAAAAATCACATTTTAGAAGCTAGTGTATTAATGGTCAGGTCCAATGTTCATATTTAGGGGGAGTAGGGTATGTATGATACTCGGGTTTTCACTATCGATTATCATTTGTCAAAGTAAAAATTGACTTCTCATTGTTTTTATGCAACTTTTTCAAATTTGACCTTCTTATTCAAAAGCAAGATTTGTGACAAAAAATAAGTTCCTTAGCAATTCTAAAATCCTAATTGGATTTTAGGTCAAAATAGGTTTTTTGTTTTGTAAATTAAAAAAATATGTTAGTATTTCAAAATAAATCTACCATAATTATTTTCTTAATTCATGATAAAATAAATACCACTTTTTAAAAATCTATCTAGACCCACTGAAATAGTGGGGGTCGTCTTAGATTCGGGTAAATAGGGTACAGCAAGAGGAAGCTCAAAAATGACAAGTCTACAAAAATTTCGATCTTGAGCTTTAATGACAAGGTCAGCTCTAAGCTCAAGATCAGAGTACTCGCAGATACCTAGTTTCTATTAATATAGTATTTGTAAGCATATAATAATTATTTCTGAATAGGATGAAACTTAGTCACTTTCAGTCAATGTTTGCAATAGAGAACCGTCTGATAGCTGTCAAATACCACACTTCCAAACATAAATGTCTTTTAGTTCTAGTTAACAAATTCTTATAATTTACATAATTTTATAAAACTATGGAGATTAAACAAAACTAAAACCGTACAGTAAGAATTAAATAGAGGTTTTTATTTTAAAAAGATAAAGTGAGGAGAAGTTGATTTTAACAAGATAAAGTGAGGAGTCAATTTAAGACTAACTTATCATCAGGGAAGGGTGAGTAAGCATTTTTCAATTAGATCTGAGCTTGAATGATTGAAAACACCAAGTTTTAATAGAATTCGAGTAGTATAGAACCAAATATATTCAAGTTGTATTTCTGCAATAGTTCTATCCATGCATTAGCCCAATTAAAAAAAAAAAATGTTACTGAAAAAAAGTTGTGTCAAGACGAATTTATATTTTAACTAAATTTAATACGGCTGTACAAAGTTTAAACAACTATTAACACTGAATCCAAACTTGAAATTTTGAGTAATCACACACCACACATATTATTTATTTTTTGAGTTTCTTTGAATAGAAATGTTCATGCTGAAAACATATTGCTATTGAAAAACCTTCTCTGGCAGTCAAGAAATCAAATGTCACCTCCTAAGATGGAATAAACCATAGTCATGCTCAGTGAGCATGAGGAACGTCCGGACAGTTGGTAGCAGTGTTGTGAAGCTGTGTTCGATGTTGGCAACATGTTCTAGTAGTACAGAGCAGAGGGTGACCAGCAAGTCACGAGGTGGGAGCGCATTAGCCAGGTACACCTCAGGCGTAGGTGCAGGGGCGGGACCAGGCGGAGGAAGAAGAGTAACTTCCGTATCACACAGGGACTGGATCACGGACACTACACACTCCTGTGCCTGCAATATACACATTATTTACACTTGTGTCGATAAAATACCCAATTTCTCAACTCTTAGAATATCTCTTTAAGGAAAGCCTCTTTTCACTTTTTGAGGTATGTTTTCCTATATTTGTATGATGGTACAGGAACAATGGCTAGAAATATATAAATAGTAATTCAGGGTGGCGACTCAAACTCTAGAATAAAACAACATAGTTTCCTGTTCTCCTAGAAAAAATAAATAAGAGGCTTTTCCTCATGTTGTGAGACTTTGAATTTCTGAGATTCTGAATGATTTTTTTTTATAAAAGGTGTACTAAAACACACTGACAAGTTTTAGTACTAGAGTAAACATTTTTGGCAAGTATTTCTAATAAAGTAGACTTTTGTGTCTTACCCAACTCATATCACCTACAACCTCAATTAATTCTTAAAACACTTTAATTCACTTGAAGTTGGGTCTTTGCAAAAAAAAAAAAAAAAAACTTTAAACATCTCCTGTTAGAAGACTTCACCATGAGCAAATGGACTTGCCCTACATTCTCAACGTACCTTTTTTAAAGGTCTAGATCTGAAAGTAATTAATCCACTTTTGATATGAAAACAGCCATGGGTGTGGTTTTTATTAACAGTAGTGTGTGTGTGTGTGTGTATATATATATATATATATAAATCTTGAGCACCATTTCAAAATCTTGGAGAAAAGTCTAATCTTCCAAATGTTTCCAGGGGAGAACCTCCCCACATATCTTCTAGTGGTATTCAATTTTCAAACATTTTTCAGGGTTGAGTCCCCAGACCACTCTTTGACTTCTTTTTATATGTGTGTGTGTGTGTGTATATATAGTGCTCAAGATTGAATACTCCTAAAAGCTATTTATTGTCCTCGCCTTCAAATTCCTGCCAGATGGCAAAATTCAATCACTTTTCTTGGATTATTCCTGGTGCACAAAATCTAAGGATAGTTTCTCATTTTTTCCTGATTAACTGGCCACCTTGGAATTAACACAATCTAGGGTTTACAGTAAAAAATAAGCACAAAGTCATACACTACACTGATGCTACTTGTTATAGAGCCCTAGGCTAAATGTTGATCTAGAAGGGACAGTCAGCACACTTACCTTAGTGGAAAATGGAATATAAATGGTTTAGATAGGAAGGAAAAAACCTTAAGTGAAACTGAAAAACAATAAGCAGTTTGACAGCCAAACTTGCAGTACAACCAAGATCATCAGTCTACTCTTTCAACCTGAAGAAGCTGTGACAGTGAAAGCTAGTCTTAAATGTTTTTTGTGTGTGTGTGTTTCAGCTAAACAATTTCTATTCCAGTATCGCTAAAATAAGTGTACTGGCTGTCCCTCCTAATCCAAACCATCGAATCTTAGAAGGAAATTTGAGGAATAGAGTTTGTTTTTCAATATATATATATATAAAAGCATATGCAATCAGCTTTTCAATCTTGAGTCAAATTAAAACTTTTAAACTGCATACACTTATAAAAAAAGGAATAGAAGCCTCGAATCTCTGGATATTTTTAAAAAAAAAGGGCTTTGCCAACCTGCGATCTGCCACATTATTCTTTGCGGACCTCAAGATTATTTTTATGCTACTGACTACATCAGAGGTAAATCATTAACTAGCTGCACTAGGCATGTTAAATAACTAGACCTATAATATTAGACAAGCTTTACTTCCCCAAATCTCCATCAATTCCTTTTCTTTTTAAAACCCCAGGAGGAAGCTATGGTTAAGGAAGGAGAGGGGGAGGGACTCTCTCACAATCAATACTTCTATTCCTTCTATATTCATCACATTACCATAACATAGCTATCTCAGTTTTATTGTTCTTTCTTTCCCTTGTCTACACCTGGTTCGTATCTTCTAGCACCAGTTGGGTAAACTTCTCAGAATGCCTTATAATCTATCTTAAGACTAGAACAGGCACAACATCCAGACCCTGACCATTAGTTTATCAATGTGAAAGGGTAAACCTTGATTTTCATCAATGATAAATTTTCGGCAATGCCAGGAATTGACCCCAGAACCCTCATCTCAGTAAGAGACATGTTATCGACTGAGCTAAGGTATCGGAGTATTATTATTATTTAAGTGATATTTACCTGAATGTGTGCTGGATAGTCGGAAGGAGACTTCAAGATGGTGCATAGTACCTCCACCAAGCCGGGGTACTTGTCATCTGACTTCACAGCTCCACCCTTTACCAGGAGTTGCAGCACAGCACACTTAATGCCAGGATGAGTGACTAGACAGGCCAGAAAATTGAGAAGCCTGGTAGTATGGCCAGAACATGGTACCTCTTGCACAGCCATGGCATTTACACATGGAGAACCCCCATTCTGTGTTGGGCCTGGTATCTGAGGGGTTACTTGTAGACTGGCCAACAATGTGTCCAACACCCCTCGACTTACCACCAACGCTGTAGGTGCAGCCAGGTCTGCCAACTGTACACACACACGACGCAGCAGTTGCAAAAGAGGTTGGAAGCTACTGCCACTCATGCCTGCAATAAGTTCTTGAAGGCTGGAACCTAATGAGTGAAGGTGAGCACTGCCCAACTTGCGGGCGTTTACAGTCCGGGTAACTTCCTCCTCACTCAACGCAGTCCTTGTTTGTATAGGCAGGGGTAGGGGCAGTAGCTCGGACAGTATCAGGAGCCCAGGTACGAATGTGTGGGGACCTGTTGCTGTAACATATTTCACTACCTCTGCCATCATCAGTGTCCACAGGCTCTTGTTCAAAGCATCTGACTCTGATGATGGAGCCTGGGAGACGGGCTGGGTGTATGCGAGTAATGTCTCAATGATTTCTTTACAAATGTTCTGAGCGTCGTTATACCAAGGAGATGATGAAGGAAAAGCATACATTAATGTAAACGTTTGTAAAAGCACTGGTACAGAAGTTAAGTCCTTAAAGTTGGTGTTTCGGCAATTAATGACATAGGTCACCATACGACGTATCAACTGGATGACTGGAAAGATAAATGCCACCAGCATCATACCATGGGATCCGATCAAACTTGTACTATGAAGAGCTGGCTGCTCATGAAGTTCACACAGCTTTTGAAGAATCGTTATCAAATTTGTGAGACCTTCTAAAGCAAATAATTGTAAAATCACATACTTATACTTTAGTTCTACATATTCTTCCGCTTCTTCCACATCTAACACAACTGATAAATCTTTGTCTCTTGGTGGGATACCAAGAAACTTTAATATCCTTACAGCAGTTATAAGCTCACCGGGCAATAAAGTTGCATTTTCAATATTTTTCTTAATTATATCACACAAAGGAGTCACATCGTCATACGCAAAAACTCCCAAAGTCTCCACCGGTTTGAGCCAAGACACCACTTCTAACAAGTGGCAGGCCGCAGTCGTTTGGTCATCTTTAAGAGCTAGGTCCATTATCTCCTTGCCCCAAGACTTCAAAAACAAGGCACTGTCAGAGAACTTGACAGTCAACACTATAATATCGGCAATGTAGCACTTTCCGGGAGACTCCTTGGTCTTCAACTTTCCTCCTGTGATGATGGCACTCTGGTGGTTGTAAAGGTTCAATAGGACCTTGACGTTGCTGCCTCGACTGATGACATGTGCCAAACTAGCCCGCCCCATGGCAGTAAAGCTAAGGCTGTATAATGCATTGAGATGGTCCAGTACCTCCGCCTGGTCAGGGTCACGTTGGTTCCTCCTGGCCAAGTGAAGGAGTGCATCCAGGCAGTGCAATGCATGTAGACGATGTGCCATTATCATACCCAATGGCTGGCAGTCATCCTCCTGGAGAAGAACTCGCATTAGGGCACTCGTCACCTCTGTGTGGGACGCCAGGAACTGCAAGCCATGGTTTGTGTCTAGCAGAACTCCCAGTATTTCCTGCACTATACTTACTACTGTGGAGTAGCTTGCGGTGGTGGAGCATGACAGCAGCACCAGACATATCTCCAGCAGCCGGTGGTGCCGAAAGTAAGCATACAGGCCAGGGTATGGGTCCGCCGGTATGCTACTAATGTCAAACTGTGCACACACAGGTAGAAACCTTCTGGGTTGGGAGATAATGAGGGGAGCCTCATGGTACACCTTCAGCACCTCCTCGAGACACATGATTATCAGCCCCATATCTCTGTCCAAGGCCTCTGATAGGGGTGGTGTGCCTTCCTTGTCCTCATTTACAACAGGTACAACGTCCATCACACGTTTCACACTCTCTCGCAGACATTCCAGTACCTCAAACACATGAAGCTTCCTCACCAAGCAGCTGATTGCAAACTTAACCCTCAACAGCTCCTTGCATTGTAGTTTGGCTACGAGTGCCCGGTAACCGTGTGTTGCGCGCAGAAAATGTTGAGCTGCCACTGGACAAGAGAGGCTGGAGTCGAGTGCTCGCACAATCATCAGCTTAATGGACACTGCCATATAATCTTGATGGAATAAGTTCAGGAGCTTGGCGTGTATATTCTGAGAATGTACAAGTTGCTCTACTACAACATCCCCACACTGGCATAGCGCCTCTACCAAGCGGATGCCTGCCTTGATGTAGCGCACCTTGTAGCCAGGCTGTGGCTGCTGAAGGGCCTGGTTGAAGTCCAGTCCGAGATCCACCCAGCCCATAAGTGCAGGCAGCATGTCTGTAACACCATCACATCTTTAAATGAACAAGTACAAACAAATACAGTAGACTTGAAACTATCCGGCCTATTGAGGTGTGAGATGGTCCGGATCTTGAGGGTGAATAATTTTCTGTGCATTAGTAAAACATAGCATTTTTAAATTTGTGTTTATTGAGTACGTATATACTCTTAAAACAAAGATTTAAATGTGAATTTTACCTAAATTTAAAACATTGTTGAAATTTATCTAAAGACTATGATGGAGATTACATACATCAGGCAACATTATAAATTAATGAGAGGATTGAATATACGCATACTGTATTGCATAATTCTAATTTAGTAAATTGAAAATACTTATTTTAGTCATTTTATTTTAAATTAAATTAGAATGAAATTGTTCATATGACATTTAATAAAATAATTATAAAAAAAGCAGCAAAACAAATGCAAATAAATGCCCTGGCCGGATAGTACGGAGGGTTAAATAGTTGCAAGCTTGTGATACAATAATTTTATTTTTTTTGTATACTATATCTTATTACTCATTCGGGCTCGCCATATATTCACACAAATGAGGTAGCGGCGAGGAAGGCAAATTTATATTAAGTGTACTCCCAATTGTGTGGAAGGAGAGTGGGGAAACAGTTTAGGAAAATCACCCTCGGTAGAACCAATCAAGATTTGTAACCTGAACTTGTTGCCAGCAGTCAAGTATAGTGAGAATGAAAATTATATACTATGTGACCAGTGATGAAGCTAATTAATTCTTTGGGAATTTATTTTGCACAACTCAATATATTTTAAAGATATTTTACCAGCGTCCCACAAGATATAAATGAGCCAACAGCTGATAGAAAAGAAAAGATTTAATATCAATAAAATCGCAATGAGATTTAAATTGATATTAAGAATACAGTGCAAATAATTCTTATGCAAAAACAAGTAATATTAGCCATGGAAATGATTAATTACATATTTTTTATAGTGAAAAATATGATAATTTTAAATTACAATTGTTTTGAAAAATGTTTGATGTATTTTTAAAAAGATTCTCTAAATTTGTTAGCGTTTTAATTAAGATTTCGGTATTTTATGAAAGTTCCGCCACACAATATAAAATGCTATGTTCGAATGCTAGGTCTATAATAGGGGTGTGCAGAAATTTGAAACAAATTTTGGCTTTGAAGCTACGGCAATAAAAATATTAATGAAACAAATAGCCGAAACTATTGTTAATGCATTTTAGTGGGGATAGTCCCTCATAGATATCATATTCCGCACGTCCATCTTAGACTCTGCCTTAAACTATGAGTGAAGAATGACCATGGGCACGGGACGAATCCTGGATAGCTCAGTGGTAAGAGCATTGGCGTACTAAGCCGATGGTCCCGGGTTCAATTCCCGTGTCCAGTTGTCATTTTTCAATTTTCAGAATATAATAAAAATATTGATAGCTAAAATACCCCATTTTTGTTCAATTGTAGCCATTCTGAGTGGTTTTGTACATTACAAATGATTATTTATATGGCAAAAATCTGAAGAAATTGAAATGCAAGTTGTGATAGTAGCTTGAATTGTCAGATTAACACGAACTATAACAAACAATTGTGCAATAAAACAATTTCTAAGTAATTTTAGTGCATAAAGTAATATAAATAGTCACAATATAATATTTTTTCAAGCATAAAACAAATAAAAGTATCTGTTCAAACTTAGATTCAGTTTCGAGAATATTTTACATAGTTGATTCGAGTTCGCTTCAAATTTAAAAAGTGGACTTTGCACACCCCTAGTCTATAATGAACTGATTTACACATTTCCCAACAAAATGCAGTTTTAAGACTAATTCATGGTCACAAAGTAAGTGTTAGGGTAAACTAGTGTTTTAAAAAAGTAATTTGCAAAATTATATTGTCAGCTATGGAAACAGAGGTTGTTTCCAGTGGCGTATTTAAAATTATTGCGCCCCTAGGCACAATTATAATATGAGGCCCCCCCCCCCTCCCACCCTCTCCCACAAATATTTTTGTCAGGGGTTTTAGGAAGTTTTGGAATAAAGAGGTGTTTGCTGGAGGGCGTGCGTAAGTTAGTATTTGAGAAAAGATTTCTACGAAAGATAATCAGGCATGTACAGAATATGCCCTACAGTTGCTTGAGTTAACATTATGAAAAAAGGAAGACTGACGTCAGTTACAAAGCTATTGCAAAGTACAGTTATTTAAAAACCAAGATTGTTTTTCTGATTTTAATTTTTAAACATGATTATTAAAACAAAATATAATAATGCCGCCCCCTAAAGCCACCACCCCTAGGCCCGTCCCCTATGGATCTATAGTGTAAATCTGCTTCTGGTTGTTTCAAGAATTTATCATGCATTGCCAAACTTTTTGAACAAAGTCAACACCTATACAATGTATGTATACATAAATATTTTTATCCCTGAGCTTTTAATAGATTATATACTAACTACCTGATGTGTTAGGAATGATCAGAGTTGAATTTAGAGGAAGTTTACCAGTATTTGCATGGTGGGCGAGTGGAAAACCATTTAAGGAAAAAACATTTTTAATGCATCCGACTGGGATTCAAACCCCGATCACCCTTTCTTCGGTAGTCCGGTCTATTGCAAAAGGAACCCCTGAGCTTAAGCCGTTCTACCACCAAAGCGAGTAGCATCTATATAATAGGAATTGTATGTTAGTATAATAAAGGTTTGCTTTGGCAACATGTATATGATATTAAAAAGTTTGGGAAAAATCGTTATGCAACTAGTGAGCGCCTTGGTTCAACCCTCCATACAAGTACAGCACCTACCGTGTATATTAGGAGCGCGCGCCAAGCCGGGGACGAGAAGGGGAGGTAGCTGTTCCGCAGCATGAACCCAGTCCTCCGCCTTGCGATGCTGTTGCTGAACCAACTCGTGCAATTTGTTAGTCTCGGGCCAATTACTCACTCCTGGGAGTATCCTCCGCTGTTCTGCTTCACATGCTGACAGGCCAGGGTCACTCATATACTGCAATAACGCCCACTTGTATTAACCACTAAACTACCATGGTTTGCTAGCCTCCAATAATCAGTTCATTCCTGAAAACCTTTTTTTATCTAAGTGTGATGAGCATTTAGTTAAGTACTGTAGCAGAAGTTTCACCCAAGCAAAATATCCCCTTGGCATACTTTGATGAGCTGGGTTTGTTATGCCACAGATATTTTGACAAGCAGGGCTTACACATTGTGTTATTGCTTATACTTCATTGATGGCAGGAGCTGAATGGATAAAACTTGGCGGTTATATTCGAAACAAACATTTTGTTTATTTTTATGTGTTTTTTCTTATTTATTTCATGAATTGCAGGTGTTACTGCCATAGACCATTGAAGCAGAAGTGTTATAAATAGAAATTGGCAGTTTTATTTCTAATTTTGCAAACAAACTTTTTGTTTATTTTTGTGTTCCCCCTTCTCCCCTCTTATTTCTTTCATGAATAGAAGGTGTTACTTCCATAGATAGCAGGAACCATATGAATAGATTTTGCAGTTTTATTTATTATATTTCAACCAAAACTTTGACATAGTTTTTTCTTCTTTTACCAAGAGGTGTTAGTTACTCAATTATAAGTACAGTCAAGCTATGAAATAGCGTCAACTAGTAGACAGAAAGTTTCTTGGCCTAAAAACTAGCTAATTGACGAAGAAATGACAGATATTTGTGATTCTGACAATGAAAATGATTTAGTAGATAATAGTGATAATGATGTGGATTTTTCTGATGATTATGAGAGTGAAAGTGTAGAACTGAAGGTGTCAGCAATAATAACATAGATAGGCCTTCTGAAAGGGATAGCTCTTTTGACAGTAGTGATTCAAACAATCAAACAAATGTAAACAAAGAAAAATTATTGAGGAAACCAACACTTTATGGGTTAAATCAATAATATGCTTTATAAGTAAGTATATGTTATGTATAAATTTGATTTTTCTTGAACAAAGTATACAGAGTCCAGAAAAGTAATCTTTGTCAATAATAGTTATAATTTGCTGTGATAAGAACCAGCATAGTGTGGAAGAAGGGGGAAGGAATGGGGGAAATAATATAATTGGGAGGGGAGTGAAAAAGAGTGAAATAAGTAAAATTAAGGGATAAAAGAGAGAAAGAGAGTTACATAAAGGCTGAAGGGATACATTATTATTATTATTATTAGCACCGCGTCTTACTACCCGTTCGGGTTATACGCACTTACGCTAATGTGTAATGGTAGGGTGATTGTGAGATGAAATGGAGGACCTACAGTTTAACGTGGAATCCGAACCACGGTGGAGACCTGGTATTCCTCACATTCACAAGATGTCTTGTCAGAGGTGAAGAAAGGGTTTGGTAATCTGAAGGGATAAACATAAATCTGATATTTAGGGTATTGAAATTGCAAATATATTATATAAGTTATATCAGTTAAACTAAACTTAAGCATAAAGTATTTTGACGTGAATTTAAATGGTAATCTTGGTGTAAAACATAGGCAGGCTAAATGGTAAGTCATTTTGGTGCTATACCCCCTAGGTTATACACCTGGGTACTAATTATGCTCATGGGTTGAGAATGATTGATGGAAATAAAGTCAGGGTAGTAAAATAATTTGTTGATTTCATTGAAACATAAGGTAAAATAAAACCGCCGTTAATATTTCAAGTATGATTTTGCAAAAATTAGGAAATGATGGAATTGGTATTCAAAATTGTAGAGGACAAGCATATGATAATGCTGAGTTGATGGTTGGTCAACATAGTGGCGTTCAGAGACATATCAATGAATTTAATAGAAAAGCAGAATTTGTCACAAGTAAAATTCACATGTTGAATTTGGCGATTATTTATGCAACTTCAGTTGCTGCGAATTATGTTACCTTTTTTTGGAACTGGGGCGAGTTGGTTCACGTTTTTTATTCCTTGATCCATCACTGGGATAGTCACTGGTCAAAGTGTCAAGCTCTTAGTAGAAACTCGATGGCGTGCAAGTGGGGAAGCTGTGAGTATTGTTTTTTTTTAATATATTTATTTATTTTTGAAGATCTTAAGTGTGTTAGAACAGTTAACTTGTTTGTGATAAAGAAATTACCAGGTCAGATGCTGGTGTGCTATTTGGTGCGTTACAATCGTTTCCTTTCCTGTGCTTTTTTGGCCTGTGGGAATCCGTCCTACTAGGAATTAACTACACACAGGTGTACTTCAAAACAAAAGGAGTGAACATACAACAATGTGATATAAAACTTGAGGAGTTTTAACTGAAAATAAAAACGAAATAGTTAACAATTAAATATAATATGCCAAATATATTTGTGATGATCTTGGGATAGTCATGGAGTGTCTACGTCGATGTAGAAAGAAATAAAACCGATGGCTGGAGAAGAATCATGAGATGCTGCTGAATAGGTATATAAAACTTAACTGAGTTGAGAAAAAAATGTTTTCTTCACTGGACAGAGTGATCCAATAAATTAATCTCAGATTTCAACAGCTTCATGCTCTTTCTGAGAAATATACCTTTCTCACTCTGTTGTATCTTTTGAATGACAAATAAGAGTGTCAACTAAATAATGACTATCGGTACGATGACATTTATAAGGAAGAGTTCCTTCTTGAGAGAAAAAGACTTCAAAGTTGTATTGTTGCTGCTGCTACTCAAGATGAAACAGAGACATGGAAGGAAGATCATGTTGTTTATTGAGAGGGGCAGCAAACTCTAGCTACACCAATGAGCATAACATTAATGGAACTAATATATTACAAAGCTCACAGGTTTCAATAAACAACCCAAAAATGTACCTTTATTAATTATATCGGTGTGCAAAAGGTGATTTTTAGTTAAGAATATTTTAGAATAAATGAGTGAATTTTTTAAAATATAATCCTAGTAATTTCAAATTAGAATATACTAGAGCTGGGTTGAATCCAAATCTTGGGAAAAAAGATTATGAACGTGAGACAAAATATTATGGAATAGAAAATACAAATAATAACTAAATGTTAAAATTCTTTCTTACAATCCATTCGTTATAACACTCATATATTCTGTTTTAAGTGTTAAATTACTGGTCTGGGGCCTGGTTGTTGTGTTTATCCTATAATTATAATTGGTTTTAACCACCAATGAGTAGAATTAGCGTTCTAAAACAAATTTCAATCTAAGAGGTTTTTTTTAAGGATGTGTCTCTCGAATCCTTGAATGTAAAATATCCTTAAGGATTCAAGAGTTCCATTCCTAGTTAAATTATATTAATTTGGTTTAAGCAATGCTGAATTCTCTTGATTATATAATTTTGTAAATGTTTGGACATTTTGTTTCTTTTGCGCAAAATATAGCTCAAATTATATTTGGTGAATAAGTATATTGGGCTTTTGACTTAAAATGAATCAGTGAATCACGTATGATTAAAGACATGCAAAAGGTGGGGTTATTTTTAGGGGAAAAGTAGTGTTATTTATATATATATTTTACATGCTAAAAGTGATATTATTTATCAAAGTACGAGTCAAATTAGTATTTATTAAAAAATTCATTTTGTGTATTTAACTAATAATTTACATATTCTGAGAAAAATCAATATAGATACGCACAAAACATATCACACTTAGTAATGTCAAACTCAATATCTCAATATTATTACCTTCCAGTTTTACAAATAGCAATATTGGAATAATGGATTATCAATTTATGTTTAGACCATCAAACAATAATAACATCGAAACATGTTGCCATAGAAGACTTAACAACTATAAGATATGGAGAAGGGAATTAAAATAAAGAAAATTTAATTTCGTCCTTGCTTGGACATAACATGAAATCTTTTAAAAGCTGAAAACAAAAAATCGATCTATCAAAATTTAAGTATTGAAATGTGTAAAAGTATTAATCATGATTTTTAGTGTTAACTTTTTTTAAAAAAAGAAAAAAAACACACTTAAATTTAATAAAATACTTGTAAATCCTGTGATCCCTTTTATACCTTTAAAATCAGCAAAAACTGATACTATCCATTCAAACGGAGCCCCTGGCGTAACGCTAATACCAGTGTTACCCCGTTGGAAATTATATTGGATGTCGTGGTATTTGTCCAAATTACAAAGAAATTGTGTTTATTTAGAAAAAAAACTTAAATTTGTGTAAAAATTTGCTTTATCGCAAATGCGAGTTTTCCATGTCCCTACTTATGACTTTATTAGTTAAAATTCTGGTGAGGTCAATGTTTCTTGATGCTAGTTTGGTGTGAAAGGATGAGTGATTTGGAGTCAAATATGCACTCCATTTACCCTGGAAGGTGGCAGTCTTACCTTGACAGATTATGCTAAGATATGATCTTATATTATTATTATTAGTACCACATCTTACTACCCTTTCGGGTTATACGCACTTACGCTAATTTGTAATGGTAGGGTGATTGTGAGATGAAATGGAGGACCTACAGTTTAACGTGGGATCCGAACCATGGTGGAGGCCTGGCATTCCCCACATTCACAAGTTGTGATTAATACACGCCTTGTCAGAGGTGAAGGAAGGGTTTGGTAATCAGATAAATCTGTACCGGGACCGAGGATTGAACTCAGGACCCCCAGCACAGAAGTCTGACACCTTACCCCTAGACCGCCAGGTCGCCATGATCTTATAGGGGTTTGCAAAGCTTTGAAACTTTGACTTGGTTTCTAAACCAATATCAACCTCACCTTATGCTCCAAAAGAAATTATGGCTTAGTCAATTAAGATTTGTCACAACAAATAATGACAACTATTGTAAATTATTGTTATTCTGAACTGTTATATATATAAAGAATAAAATGTTTATATGAAACAAGTATGCAATAAAACATTTTCCAAGTAATTTTAGCGCATAAAGTTATATAAATAACATCAATATAATATTTTATCAAGCATAAAACTAAAAAAATATTCAAACTTTAATTCAGCTCAAAAATTTTAAAAATATTTTAGAATTTGCCTCAAATTGAAATAGTGGGCTTTGCACACCCCTTCAAACATATGAGCTATATCATAGTGGAATAATGCAAGGTGATTCAGGCCCCAGAAATACTTAGCTTGTCTCAAGGGCCTGAAAAATAATTGTTTAGTTTATAAAAAAGTTTCTAAAGTTACACATAATACATCTTACCCACATCGTACAGGTTAAAACGACTGTGCTCATTAGGAGAGATTGAGTCCTAATACACGAGTGTTTCTACTTGCATTCCCAAATTACATCACTATCAGGCATTAAAAAAATAGTTCACTTTAAAGTTGGTTTTATTAGAAGGGACAAAAATTGCCTTCTAACGTCAATAAGTTGGCTTTCCCAAAACTAGATTCAGTCCCACCCCTCTTCCCATAAACTAACCTCCCAAACAAGCCCACCCAGGTCAGCCTGCAAATTACAAACAACATGTAGAATACAATGGTCCTCTTTTTTGTTCAAGTGAATGTTCACAAATTGTCTAGTTGTAAACAATATCCAAATACCATCGATTAGCTGCTTGTCTGAAAAGGTTTGGTCATTGAAAGGTGAGGTGATAAGAGTGTGAGTTGGAGTAGTGGGATTGCTGATAACTGAACTACTGTGGTCAGACCACCACCCTTGTAAACCTCTCCAGCTTGTAGCCTTTACAATGAACAATTTGAAAGTGAGATGTTTCACTTGGAAGCGCTGTAGTTACTGAGAACCGCAACGAGCACTCCCCAATACCAAAGAAATCAACCTTGTTCAAAGAGTGTAGCAAAACTCTTGTAAGGTTGAGCGTCTGGTGTTTCCTTGTTTGTGCACTAGGCATAAAACAAATATTACAGTAGGGCCCCACTTATACAGAAGGTTAAGTAACAACGCCCTGCTGTAAAGCGGGACATAACCTTATTTTAACTTAAAATGCATATAAAATCCTAATAACATGTTTATACTATCATAAGTGTGATATAGTAGGCCTGGGGTAGCACTTTTAATTTCTCTCAACACTTTCTTCTTAGCATTAACAATTGTACTAACGGTTGTGCGAGCCAAACCTAGTGTATGGCTTCTCTCAGTCAAAAGTATATCTTGTTCACTTAGTTTAATACTTCTAGTTGGTATTTAAAGTAAGAGGTTCACGAGCCCTATTTTTTTTATCACTACTGCACTTAGAAGTCAATTTAACTCGTAAAAAATATTATTGAGTACGAGTACTGTATATGAAAATACAACAAATTTAAAAAGCTGAGTGCATAAATACTGTAAACAGACTGAATTATCGACATAAAATGGTGACCAAAGACATTATTTAACTCGGCTGCTAGCAGTGAGTGTTCTCAATACTGGTCCGAAGGAAGTTTTATTATATTAGCTTACATAACTTATTTAAAGACACAAGTCATGAAATTCGAACTTACTAATGATGTTCAAACCTTTTACAAACACATTTATTTTAATTAACTAAAATTACATTGATATATCTCATATTCATTCCAAATTAGCGAATGATTATTAAAAGTTTCTAAGAGAGAGAAGTTATTTTCTTAAACAATAGCGTGCAGATGACATCTTGAAAATCGCCGTACAAGTGAGACGGGCGCCGAACATAGCGAAACATGTATATAATTGGAAACCGCCATATAAGCGGAATGCTGTAAAGCCAAACACTGTAAAGTGGGGCCCTACTTTACATATGTTGCGACACACTTGTTTATAGCTACCTGTAACAAAGAGAGTTGTATTCTGGGTGCATCAGTAGTATGAGTACTCACCATGAGTGGGTGTAGTTCACAAGTGAATGGGTTAAAGACCTTTCCAAGATCGTCAGACTCGTCAGGGAACTCATAGTCCAAGTCCTGGAACTGAATACCAGAAGAACAGATTGTTTTTATCTTTTATTGATACAGGCTGAGACAGGTTGCAAATCTTTGTAATTACGGCAAATATCTGTATGGAGGAGACCACATTTCAATTAAATTGATTTTATTGATATGTTTGATGTTAGGGTTAACAACAAATTGGATTACTGAATGTGATTTCTGCACATATTCATTTGTAACTATTTAATGAAGCAATGGTGTTGTCTAATCTTTGTTAAAGAAGTGAAAAGTCTTTTACAGAACTTAAAATTGTATTTTATATTATAAGTCAATACATAGAATTGACAAAAAATTAAGGAAATGCAGATTTTATTAAGTTTTATATTTTGTAAAAAAAAAATAATCTGGCTTTCTGGAAAGTAATAATATTCAATAGGACCTTGTAAATAAATTTTAACCAAGTTATTTTATCAGACCATTAAATTCATAAATAGTAAATGTAATCGACTATTATATTCAAAATTTAATAATATTCTTTCAGTTGGTAAGTTGAAACACTCTTCCATCCTTCGCTGGCCTGAAGCTCACCACTAGTCTTTTGCTATTTTACAGGCAGACCAGATATCACAGATTTCACCAAATATATATTAATCTAGTTCGACCCCCAGACTCTTGAGGAAATGTGACGAAGTTAGCATGCATAACTCGCGCAGGGCATCTCATTATAAATAAAATGTTTTAATTTAAACTACTCTCTGTCGAGGCGGAGGTTTTGTCACGTGTGGTATCAGATCGTGTAATCCGTTTATTCATATAAGTAATTACATTAAATAAACATATAACTGATATTTCAAAGCTGATTTTGATTCAAATATGATTTAACAGGATATCTAATGAATTAAAGTTTTAAAACCACAGTATATTTTATTTAAGAAATCCAGTATATATGAAAGACTTTCAGAAACAAACAATTCCTATTTCAAAAGTATTAGGTGATAGAACATTAGGGTTATGTCTCATAATCAAACATTTTTACTCAAATAATATTCAACTGCAGTGACAACGAAAATTATCTTTTCTGTAGCTGTTCACTACAAAGATTTTCTATCTAAAAATTAAGTGTAATGCTTTATTTTGTGTAAAGTTAATGTAAAGAATCCAAATACTGATGGATGTATATATCCCTAATATATAATATATGCTAATTTTACTAAGGATGAGACTTTTGGTTTGAGACTCAATTTTTTTTTAAATAATGACTTTGAATTTTTTAAGAGCTAATATAACGGTTACTTGTGGTAAACACCAATATAATGATAGGAAAAATCTAAGAACCAAACAGAAGACCATTAATTTACCACATAGTGTGAATAAAATCAGAAATGAATGATCAAATACATGTGGAAAAGTCAAACACTTTTGCTTATCACATTTTCTAAGATTTGGATTCAGAGATAAAATGAAGTTTCAGATTTAAGAAACTGTGGATTTGGCCCATCTCTAATACATATACCATATTAAGGAAAACTTTCTTGTAAATAAGGATGAATGCAGTTATATAACATGATTAAGATAATAAAGAATATAAAACCTTTCAACAAAATCTTTTTAGTGTGAAGACAAACATTAATATTCAAACAGCAAACTTTTCTAATTTTTTCATTTCATGTTCTAACACGTCTGCATCTTTCTTTGCTTTTTGTAGAACTGTTCTTTTTACTTCCAATTATCTTATTTGGCCCGATGATCTTTTTATTATTTTATTCAAGTCTATTTCAACCTTTTATTCTTTTCAGGAGCTTATTTTGTTATTCCTGATGCATTCCTTGCACCATCAAACATCTTCTTTGAAAATGTCATATTGCTCAGTGACTGCATTGCTATGGAAGAGAACAAGGATCTTTTTAGGAAAATATTGCAGCTCCTGGGATACATTTAATTTGAAAAGAAATTTCATAAAAAAAACTTATCAATCTGATCACCACTTCAAGTGAATCCTTTATGGAAGTCAATAACTTCTTGCTTTGTTACAAAATCCAAGTAGTTTCTTTTTAAAGCATCAGTTTGCAGGCTAGATAGTCGTTTCTTGTTTAGGACTTCTAATGCCCAAGTTATTCTATAAGTCGTTAGAAACGGATTGATCATGATTGCAGGGGAGAGACAACCAGCCCCTTTAACAATTTTGTAGAAGAGAGGAGACTTATGTAAAAGTTGTTACAGAGATCTAGAAGTTTTTGACAATCACCTCAGAACTGAAGTAGCTACCTTGATGTATTTAATACCTTTCAAACCTGCTAATGCTGCAACCCCATTATCTAGAGCAAGGAGTGATTTCATGTTGGACTGTGTTTTTTAAATCAATAGATAACAATTTTTCTTAAGTATTTGCTGGATTAATTACTTCACATTTTATAATTCAGATCAAGTGCTCAAGTAATTTACCTAGATTTTCAAACAAAAATATCAATATAGATTGATTGCTCTGATATTCGGTGAGAGATTTTTCCAACTCAAGTGAAATTGACAGCATGAATCCCAATTTTGCTGTCAAAAGTTCATCCTTCACATAATGTTTGAAAATGATCAAATTTTGGAGGATTATTATTAGAATAATAAACACTTTAAAAAAAAAAAAGTAACAATGATATTGCTTTAACACCTTTTGAGTTGTCTACCCATTTACTAGAATAAAAACTTTATTGGGGAAAATAGATGATTCTGTTATTATTTGGTAGTCTGCATGTTTTGTTGGAAAATCTTGAAATAAATTAATAGTTAGCGCAAAAATAAAAAACTGGCTAGTAGCCCAAATAATTAGCATGTGCAGTTTCGTAAGCATCGTAGATAATGTGTAGAGAAAAAGTTCAAATTCCAGAAACTCAGGATTTTGTGGAGAATCTTCCTTCAAATAGCTTTTGAGATCATTTAAAAATTTGAGGATTATATTTGGCCCAGCCATGGAAACTTGAAGCATTTTTTAAAGGATCCAAACCCTCTTTTTTTTAGTGTATATGTAAGGTTCATTAATATATATTGAGCTGTTGCATGACTTATAAAAAAGCAAGATAATAAATATCTTGCATGTATTCCATTTTCATTCCAGAAACTAACAATATCCACCTGGGTCTTCTGAGCCACAGTACGTGAGCAATCATCAAAAGTAATGCAGTAAAATCAGCATTACTTAGCAATATTTGCAAGCTCAAGTTTGAAAAAAAAAAGCACCTAGTTCATACACAATGACATATATCCAAGTTTAAAAAACTTCTAACAGAAGGTGTCATTGACACTGCATTTTTGGCTGCAGGGACCAAGTCAAATATTTTTGTTCCCAGTAGCTTCTTTTTCTTGACATGAGATCTGATTGAAGTTACTCCCAAGTTACTTGATACCAAAGTTGGTTTCATTACAAAAAAACAATGTCCTTTAGTTTTATAACAATACACTCTTTGGAGCCACAATAAATCTATAAACACTGTACTGGCCAACCAATCTTTCTTAAAATAAGTTTTTCCTCAGAGTTTATTCATTTTGTCTTATACATAAGGTCACAAGATAAACATTAGGGCTCTGCAGAGCACTGAACATCAGCCAAGCTTACTGAACTGTGGAACTTTTGGGGGGAGTAAAAAGGAGGGGTGAAATGAAAACACAAAAAATAGGGTACTGTGCCATTGGAATACTGGTGTAGTCAATACATTTATTTATTACTCTAGCATGTAGAGAAAGATGGGGGTGGGGGGGAGCAGGGGGTGACTAAAAATATAAAGTAGACAAGGGAGACAAACATCCCCACTGCAAGGTCAACTACCTATGTAGCAAACATGACGTACCAGACCTACCTTGGTGGTGTCCCGTGCTATATTCGTGCTAGACTGCCAAGGACAGAGCTCGAGGTTCAAATCTTGCTCAGGTAAACTGGGGGGTTTTCCTAAATGGTTTTCCACTCTCCCTCCACAAAAATGCGGGTTCACTTCATCTCTGTTAAGGGTGATCAAATTGAAAATATTAGGGGTCTCAAAATGTTGGTGCATACTGCCATAGCCAACATTTCACTCAATGAGAAAAGCATTAATATTTTTCAAGTATCTGATTTAAAATTCAAGTAAATTTCAAGTATTGGTAAACACCCTGTTTAATTAATCACCCTCCTATAACATGATATTAAAACGAGAACCCACAAATAAGATACATAACAATGAATTAAAAATAAATTCCGGAGCTGTACAATCACAAATGGGATTTGTACAAAGTTATTCTGGAACACCCTTCTCTAAATAGAAACATCATTTATTGAAAGGTGGTGAATCTGTACATAACAATGGAAGTTAATATGAAATTAAGGATACTAGTTCCATTATAGTCACTAAACGGTGATTGTACTATTCAACAAAAGTTAGTTAACTTAAAAGTTCACTTGATAGCTTTAAGTTTACAACACTTTATTTACTAGCTGTTAGGTTCTTTGGTATAGTTAAAAAGAGAATGTCGAAAATGGAGAGTGATTGGGCAATTGGTATTTTTTTAGTAGCATTCCTTACTACTTATTTGGGTTATATGCCTATGTACTAATTATGCAAATATCTTATGGATGTGCAAGGATGAATTCAGAGGAAGTATACCTGCATTTCTGACCCACCATTTTGAAAACCACCTTCTGTACACCCCGACCAGGATTCAAACCTCGATCTCCCTATCATCGGCAGTCTAGTCTAACACGAGAATGATGGCTTAGAGCGTGCAGCCACCAAAATAAGTCATTGATATCTTGACCAATAGGAGTGTGCAGCTTTTAAAAAGTTAAACTTTTGCTACAAATATTCGTAGGCTTGAACTATGCTCAAGAAAAAAGAAATCAGCCCTGACAAATATAAAAACAACAATAAAACAAAATATGACACTAATAAACAATTGTTTCACAACATAAAACCATAAAAACTAATAGTCAAAACTTTGATTTGACTCCTGGAATATTTAATATTACTCTATTTGATTTATCGACGACTAATGCACATAAAACTATTTAGAAAAAAATTTATTGATAGAAAAAACTATTTTCATATTCTTGAATAAATATTTTGAAGTATTATTAATAAAACCAAGCATTATTTTGAGTTGCAATGTGCTGCACATTTTCAACGTCTCAAAAAAATTATCAATAATCTCTAAAACCTAGTTGACCTAGGTGATCCTAAGGTAAAGTGCTTGCCTCAAGACCCGATGTTCGTGGGTCCAATCCCGGCCAGGGTAGACAGATTTTTTTTGAGCAATAAAAATCCATAGCATAACTTCCTTCTGAGGGGAAGTAAAGTCTTTGGTCCTATGTCGATTGTGGCAAGTAAAGAATCGTGGAAGATATGTGAAACTAGCTTTCCTGGCAAAATTGGAAGGCCCTTTAGCTCTCGCTCATAGAAATTCTCATGTGCTGATATAATCAGTCGGCCCAGAAAGTGTGCTTAGATACTTCAAAAAAATAAATTATCTAAGATTAAATACAATAAAATGTTGGAGTCAACATCTATAGGTCATTACAACACGTCGTGTTTCTGCACATAACGACTTCCATGATTATGGTACGCCATTCACAGTACCGAAACATGTCAGGTTAATGAAGTTCCAGTAAACTCCAGCTCACACTGGAAAACTGGAAGGAGTACAGGGATAAAAAAAAACCAAAACAGATAAAACTTAAATAATATTAAACTCAAAACCAACTTTTATGTAAATTAATTGGTCACTAAAACATTTTAAACTAACCAACTCTCAGTATAAGGAATTCATAGTCAAAACATCTTAACAATACAAACAGTTTAAAACTAAGTTAAAATAAAGGACAATTTGAAATACCTCTACCTTTCCAGACTCATTCCATACCTTCACAGTATTACTTTCCCTGCTATCTCATGTACACCCATTCTTCATTGTATCTTAATTCATTTATTACAAAACGTACCTCAAAAAGTGAAATCTTCCATCTCTAGTTCTAATGCAAAATCTATAGTTTAAAATTCCCATTTAATGTTAGCTAGCACAAAGAGAAACAGGATAAGTAATGAAGTTATCCAGGAAAGAGTTAAGGTACAGGGAGTACTTGAGATAGTAGAGGAAGCAAGACTGGAATGGAATGGTCATGTAATGATGGAAAAGGAGAGAACATAAAAGAAAATGGAGATGAACTATGCAGTAAAAATACAAGGGAAACCAAGTAAGAGATGAGAGGAGAAACTAACAAAAAGTGTATAAGTGAGAGAAGAATGGGAGCAATTAAAGAATAAAAAATGGTGGAAGGATAGAGGAAGATGAAAGCATTTTACTAAACTAACCCGGCCACAGGGTGGAAACAGTTGATGATAACGATGATTTAATAATCACTTTTTTTTAAAACTGAGCAAATTAAAAGGTATTTATTTAAGTGCTTATGAAAATTTATGATATTTTTGATTATTCATTATACTTTTAAAAAATGTATGAGGCCCAAGGTGAATGTAATACTCATTTTATTCCTGCGACAAACTTGAATTAATAAGTATGACCAAAATATGAGTGTATACTTATAAAGCTTGATTTGTGGTAAATAAAACAATTGGATTTTGTTAAACAGTTGTATTTTGATTTCTTTTAAGTCTGTGGATGATTTTTTGTGGGGTTATAAGAAGGGAGTTGGGTTGAAAATGGTAGCAAATGACCCAAAATATATAGTGATAGCTTACAGCTAAGATAGGATGTTTTTAGCTATTTCTGTAGGTCTTCTAGGAATAGAATTACTCTTTTTTGTCACTGCATCTTACTAACCATATGCCTGGAACTACTTAGATAACAACATACATTTAAAAAACCTAATAAATTAGCCCTTTGTTATTAACTATTATTTTATAAACAATTTTCATAATAAAGGCTTTGCTAACTATAATTTTTTACTTTCTCTTGATACCCCAGAGAGAAAGTATCATGATCATCAAAACAATAGAATTGGAGATTTTGATAATTGTTGACAGTTCATGGTCCCCTAAAATAAAATAAAAAAGTAGTTTTCGCAATGCTGTATGTCTGTCTTACCTCAGTCTTGAGTGGAAATTATTTTACCGATTGGACTAAATATTGGTATCTTGGGGTTTTCATTAGGTCCCCCAAGGAGTTTTTGGAATTAGATATCTAACCCTAAATTTAAGGGTAGTTTAGTGGAGGACAAAAAAAAATTGTTTCTCAAATTTCGCTCATTTTGTCATGAAAATGACTTTGAGGATACTTTATACATGGTAAATTTTCCAATTTTAATCATTTCTCGGCAACTATTTGAGATGAGAAATAACTTCCTTTGGTATTATTAAAAATAAAAATCTTTTATTTGAAATATATTTTTATAAAACCAATAATTTTTGAGCTATAAGCAAATATATATGTACTTTTCAATTCAGGTCTTTGAAAATGAATTTGATTCTTATGCTCTTTGGTGGACAAAGAAGTTTCTCTTTTCTCAATTTTTCTGTAACAGGTCATAGTTCCTAATACCATAGAGTAACAGTGTATATTATTTCCCATTATGAACTTTGGTGTAGTGTTTCTACAACAATGTGTATACCTATTATTTCGTTCCACAAATCTAATAAGTATTTAGTAAATATCTATTTTAAGATAAAAATGGGAGAAAGTATATATGGTGCACCGTACCATTTATTTTAAAGTATGCTTGAACACAATAAAGGCCCACAGAGTAAACATGTCAATGTTGCGAATATTTATTACTTAAATTCAATATTCCCTCCAATACACATGTCCATGCTTTTATAGAAAATAAATAAAATGTACACTCCTGTTACCTTTAAAGGTGTCAGTATTACCTAGATGGATTACACTATGGCTCTATCTAATAAGCTGTACCATAGTGGAATAATGGAAGGTAAGCTTGCATTTTCATGAAGATGTAGTTTTCTAACACGAGTGACTAGAAATTGCTGCGCGATCGACCCATTACCGAACCCTGCTGTACACCTTACAAATCAATGTTCACATGGACAATATTTGAAGTGATTGAATTGTAAGTAGTGATAAATAACCTGATCTAACAAAATAAAATGAAATAGTAAACAAGGCATAAAATAACTTCTGGACAGTCATAAGAGCGCTTAAAATTGGCTCAACTTCTTTAAAATACCTTATTTAAAAGTCATTATTCACACATTCAATATGAATAGTAAAAAAATTATATTTGAAACGGTTGAGCTATTTTAAAATATTTCCTTTTATATGCAAATAATAATAAAGTGGGTCAATTTTAATGAGAGTTAATGATAAAAAAACCATACTCATTTATAATAAGTATAAGTAGTGGTTCTTTACCCTTTTTGTAAAAACCTGCAATTGCCAGAGAAAAAAAAAGAGGACCAAATGAACTAATATATATTTTTTCTTAAAGATTCTTAGAGCCAATCAAAGTTCCCATTCTATAAAATGCAATTCACTCAACCAAACTATCAGTATAGTAATAAAATGTGCGGTTGGCCCGGCTTTTTTTTTATTGTGACCAAAGGTAAATATTATAAACTTATAAATGAAAAAATTAGTTGTTTTTATAATGGCCTACATAATACTTGTAATTATGCTGAGTTTTTTTTACCATTTTATGCCCAAAAATACATTTTATTTACTTACTTTTAATACCAAACTACAACCTTTTATCTAACGAAATCCAATAATTTTATTTACCACAAATCAGGGTCTCTGATGATCGTTTAAGGATATATAATTTTTTTTATCTCTCAAATATAGTCTTTCTTTCCGCTGTAAAATAATATAGTATGTTGTTTACCTGTGGGTCTGTCTCATCCACAATATCTTCATCACTAAGAATAGGCTCGTACTGCTCCACATCCATACTGGGCTCCTCCTGAGGTAGTGGCGAGTCTACAGGAGTGACCGGTGGAGTGGATGTGGCGACAGAAGCCAGCACAATATCTGGTGGCACCTCTGAAGGTTCCACAGGGGGTGTAGTCTCCTTCCTCTCCAGTTCAATACAGCTTGCATCTTCACTGACGGCTCCTGCAACTAGCACAAGCTCTGGCTCCACTGTCACCTTCTTCCCCGGTATCGAGTCCCCGTCCATTTCTATTTCCGCCTCTGGGATCTCCCCTTCGGAGATGGATTCTACGTCGCCCGGGGAGAGAGACTCAAACTTCTGCTGGCTCGGCGAGCTCACTTCTGGAATGGGACCAGCGTAACCTCTTTGGCCTAACTACACACCCTAGCTTTCACACTTTAAATAAAATACCCTTTTCTTATTTCAAAGCTTTTTACGTCTTCCATTTAAATATTTCAAACCATAAAATAACTTTGGAAATAAAAGACAATCTCACTTGTCATCACTTTCATTTTAAGTAAAGAAGCACAAGGTTAAAGGCGTGGTTTTGCCGGGTGTTGCACGGAGTAACATCACAAATGCATAACGCTTCATGTAGATGAAATATTTTTATTCAAAATTTGAACTGCTGATACAACACACCTCTTTACCACTTAAGGAAGTATGTCAACTGGTATACTAATAACCTATAAAAGGTTTGACACAGATTCTGACTATGATAGCCGCGTTGTGTTACATGAATCGCTGCCGCAGAACGCCATTCACTGACCGTGCACAACTCGCAGTTCACAACACATTTATTCACCACACAGATTAGAAGCCATCTTGACAACGGCACCTCGAGAACACTGAACACTTGGTTCAGCCACAAACCACGACACTTAACAACCTTACTAAGGCAAACACAATTTTGAAGCTTCGCTAAAAAATGTGCGAAGATTTAATCTTGACTTCGCTTTAAGTAAAAACCTAAAGGTTTTTGAATGAACAATACACGCATTCGAGCAAATAGTGGAATTCTTATTTTATTATTTCACCATAAGTGCAATTTATGTTTTGTTGTTGCAGTAAATTTTTAAAACAAAACATAACTCTTAGATGTACATAATAATTAGATCCAATGGCTAAGATGATGTTTAAATCATGGAAAAAATTAATATATTATCATCAAAGAATAAACTAATAGTAGCAAAGGAAGAAAGTTTACTTGGGAAAAGGAAAACACGCAGGCTAGAACATTCAACATAAAATGGTAACATTCTCTACCTTTCCTCCATTTTCTGACACTTGGTATATTACTTAAGTTAAACAACACAGTTAAATCTAACATTTCAGAATTGTTATATAATCAAAGACAAGAAAACTAGCATCGATTTAATATATTGTAATAAATGTAACTAGCATGTCCTTTGTTGCATTAGTCTGTATATATATTTAGTGCCTCTACAGCAGTGGTTCTCAAACTCTTCTCTCTTGCGGGTCAGTATACATCCTCGAGATGAATCGTGACACACTGATTGTTAAGGTTGACAACACTTCAAGCTGATGTCAGACGCACATGCTCTGCTAGCCCAATGACATGACCATTCTTATTGAATCTATTGTGAGAGTTGTCTGCTGAATGTTTGATGGGTTTTGTATATAGTGAACATGCACTGTATTCAAGTTTCGTGTATCTTTGTTGAGGTTTTAATGTTAAAATTGATAAGTTTTTAGTATACTGGAAAAAAATTACTAATGAATATGTGGGATATAAAAGTGTAAATAGAAATTAGAACAAACTAATTGCAAGTGTGAGTCGCTTGCAATTTTCTCCGCCGACCGTAGTTACTTGATACAGCCCACAAGTACAACAATTACTTAAACTTTGGATTCATATATACTGGCTGTGAAAAGTGAGAGATTCCTGAATGTGTGGTGTGTGTGAGAGCATAGTTCCGAGTAAATTAAATATATATTTAAATTTTAAATATAAAACAGTCATTTTACAGGCAAAGATATTAAATATTTTAACCACATATTATAATATTACAACGGGAAGATTTATTTAATTATTTTAGTGTATACTTCCGCCTATAGATACCAGTGCTTTTTTAAAACAAAATCTCTTTGTTCTATAATTTTTTGCATGTTGTCAGTAAAGTTTAGAATCCATGGTTTATAGGTTTGTTTTGATTACATCATGAGTGCAATTGTGTTTGCAGCATCATATTTTTAACTGTTTTGAATGTTTATTTTATTAGTAAAGTGACTAAATTATGTAGCGTTTAACTTCTGAAAAAATGCACAATTATTTTGATTAAAGTTTTGAATAATTCTAGTAAATTTGTAATACTGGATATTTCAATATATTTACCTTTGAGTCTTACAAATAGCAATATCAAAATAATCAATTATCAACTTAAGTTTAGACCAAACAATAACAACACCGAAACTGTGTCATCATAGAAAACTAAACTACTATCAAATAAGGAGAAGGGAATAATAATTAAGAATATATTATAATTTTGCCAAACATGACCACCTGTAGCAAGGTCCATATTATATTAATGTCCTTGCTTAGACCTAGCATGAAATCTTTTAAAAGCTTTAAAAGCTGAAAAAAAAAAAGAATCGATCTATCAAACTTTTGGTATCAGTGTGTTAAAGGGGAAATCGTGATTTTTAATGCTAACATCAGACAAAAAACATTAAATATATTGAAAACATTCAATTTACTATGATCCATTTTATGCCTATAAAATAAGTAAAAACAAATACTATTCATATAAACAGCAGTGTTACCGCGTTGAAAATTATAGTGCATATGTGGTATTTGCCACATTACAAAGAAATTGTGTTTATTTAGAAAAAAAACTTAAATTCGTGTTATTGTAAGCCACAGGCAAAGTAATGTGCCACAGATGTTACTTTTGATAGATAGTATCAATGGTCGATAGGGAACCCTGAGATTCCTAAAGGATATTTAAGATTAAAAAAAATCTAGTTGTGATATATATTAGAGCTCTCATACTGTTTATTGGTATTGAAGCCCAAACAGAATTATAGGACAAACTTAACGAAACCAAAGAACATTAATTTATCACTTAACTGAATATATAAAGGTTATCATGCAGTTGGAAGTAAAAAATTGCAAACATTAGTTTTTATTTATATTTTCTAAAGCAACTTAAAGACGTATTGTAGTACAGTAGACAATTTATGTTTACGATGTTTTATAGGATTTGCATTTGTTGGTGAAATATAGATTCAAATCATAAAATTGTGGATCTTGCCCATATCTAATCAAAAGTGATAAGATACAAAGTTATAGTAATATTAGAGATGGGCCACTTGAATCTTCGAATCCTCGAATCCTGACAAGTATTCGAGAATCAAGGATTCGGTGTTTTACTGGATTCGATGATCGAATCTTTCACCTCATAAACAAAGCATCATATGTTGAATTAAAAAAATTACTTAGTTAGGCCTACTTGAAAAGCACAACTTAAATCAGTAGTATTTATTTTGTCGAACAAAAGAGATAAACATTAATAAAATATTCTTTAAAAAAAATAAAAAATTATTAAGTGTGTAAAATCTTACGTGCCTTGTACCCTACCCTCCCACCTCTATGGGAAACTTGGACTCGACCGTTTCAACACATGCTAACTTATAAACTTTCACCTCATGAACAATCTTGTAAATATTTTAATAAACACATTAAAACTCTTCAAAAACTGAAAATCAAAACTATAATTAAAATAAAGATACTGTTAATTCTTACTACCCAACTGGTTTTAATTATCTACAACTATGTAAAGAGCCGCAATTTATTGCATACGATCCTTAATTTAGATATTTTGTTGGGTTTCATGAAAAATAAATACTGTCAACAGTCAGACAGCGATAAAACTGTGTATTTATCCCTATCGACCTACGTATCCTATATCGATTGTTTGTTTAAAATAGATTCAGGTAATCTGATCACTTAGTAAGCGCTCACGAGTTAAAGACTTGCTAATCCATTATTTATTTTTTAATTGATTTTAGCTTAGTTTTTATTATTTTTTAAAAATATGTTATTGAAGTAATTGTATTATTATTATTATTATTAGCACCGTGTCTTACTACCCGTTCGGGTTATACGCACTTACGCTAATGTGTAATGGTAGGGTGATTGTGAGATGAAATGGAGGACCTACAGTTTAACGTGGAATCCGAACCACGGTGGAGGCCTGGCATTCCCCACATTCACAAGATTTCTTGTCAGAGGTGAAGGAAGGGTTTGGTAATCAGATAAATCTGTGCTAGGACCGAGGATTGAACCCCGGACCCCAGCACAGAAGTCCGACACCTTACCCCTAGACCACCAGGTCACCCAAGTAATTGTAGAAATATTCAAACGTAGTCCTGCCTTATAAAATGGGAATGAACATATTGTAGTCGAAAAAATGTTCGTGTTTTAAATAGAATGTATTTTCAGAAATCGATATATTGCAACAATCGAATATATTTGTTTTCTACGCAAAAATTGATAATGGATATAAAAGAAAATAATAATAAAACATACTTAAGCATTATTGAGTTCACGATTTCCAATGTAGGTTTAATTGTTAAGCATATTGTTTTAAATTTGGCTGGATTTTAACCTGTATTTTGGGAGGGGGGGTTGGGGTTGATTAAAATTGAAAGCATGATTGAAATAAACCTTAATTCACAGTTTAGGCCTATATTGTGTAATGTGGGTCTATTTGTAAATCATTAAAATTTATAACGATTTGTTAGGATTCGGGATTCGAAAATAAAATGTAGAATCGGATTCGACCCATCTCTAAGTAATATGTTATCAATGTTGACTGTAAAACAATGTTTGTACTGTGGAGTCTGAAGTCGAGTCGATAAAAATATACAGATTCCTGCTTCAAAATAAAAACTTAAAATATTCTGGATGTTGTGCCTGTCCTAGTCTTAAGTTAGATTGTAAGGCATATGAAGCTATGATAGGCCTAACAAGCTGTGAGCGGAAAATATATGGCTTGAATAAAATATTGACCCAGGCCTTAGGGTGGAAACTGTGATGGATGTAAAGTAAATATTATAACAAAATAGGATTTTATCATATTTATTTTATTCTTTAGGACCAATATTTGTAATTATGACTGACCAATATAAATTCACAATGCCAAAGACCATTCCCAAAAAGTAATCTGTATTGGTTGGAGCATCTTACTGCAGTAGATTTGTTATTACCAATTAATATTATACATCAGCCATTTCTAAAGGAGTCTGAGAAGGAAAGTAGAAAAACAGAGAAGTCGAAAGCTTGGTGTACCTACTCCACAGCTGATTCACAGTGTAGTTATGACAGTTTATAGAGTTAAAAGCTGTTGTGAGGTTTCATCTTTATAAAAGCCTTTTCATATTTTAGAGGTGTAGCAGGATTCAGGGTGGTATATAAGACCGAGCCTGAGCAGACGCTAAGTAGATGCTCTGATGGCCACTATTGTAAGCAGCATGTTAGTACATGTGGATGTTGCAGTCTCAAAGTGTAGTCGAGATGAGACTAACGCGCTACTCATGTTATGACCCCATATCTTGGAAAAACAACTGTGCAACTTGTTTTGAGAATAAACTAACACCACTCACATTAAGCATTCAATAAAGCCTGGGTCACACGAGGCTAGTTACACTAGCTGTGAGTACAGTATTTTATGGTTGGTTGTTAAATTATTATTATTATTATTATTATTATTATTAGCACCACGTCTTACTACCCATTCGGGTTATACGCCCTTACGCTAATGTGTAATGGTAGGGTGATTTTGAGATGAAATGGAGGACCAACAGTTTAACGTGGAATCCGAACCACGGTGGAGACCTGGCATTCCCCACATTCACAAGATGTCTTGACATTCACAAGATGTCTTGTCAGAGGTGAAGGAAGGATTTGGTAATCAGATAAATCTGTGCCGGGACCGAGGATTGAACCCCGGCCAGCCAGCACAAAAGTCTGACACCTTACCCCTAGACCGCCAAGTCATTGGTTGTTAAATTGGCATTTGTGGGTGTAAGGCGTGATGTGATGTTTTGGGATGTTTGTGTTCGATTTATACTAGCACTAGAGCTATTATGTGAGGTTAACACAGGAATAGTCAAACGCTAGTTGCTAGTGGGTCATGTTACCTTATGCTGTCAACTAGATCTAATAAAGTCAATCATGTTTAACTTCACTAACTGCCAGTAAAACACTCACCAGCAGCTGTTGAGGGTTCACACGACGCTAGTCCATTGATTGTGCTAGTCGCTAGTAAACTAACCTTGTGTGACCAAGGCTTTAGCATCTACTTAGGCTCGTTCTTGCATAAAGCCCTCAACCTTTGTTTAGAGTTGCAGCATGGGTATAAACAGATAAGTCAGGATGCAGATAGTTGTTATAAAAACAATGGCTGTTACTATGTTTTCTTGGAGAACTTGTATTAATGCCCGTTTACTCTGCAATACATAGCTTGTATTGCAGTCGAGGAAACAAATTTACCAGTTGCACTTTGATAATAGACAGGGATTGTGTATTCAATTTTTTGGCACTTTCCTTTTGAAGGTTGTGGGGATTGTAAATGGGTTCAATCAGTATTGAACTGAGGATTTTCTTGGGAAATTTTGAGAGCGTTTCTCAAACAGCATAAAATATCCCAGCTCAGACTGAAAATCGCCTCCAGGATTTAATTAAATATAATTCCTCACTTCCTAGAAGAGACAAGATAGATGTATCACCTGAGAAATGGAGATCAACATATCAACATAACAGTATTTGACCAACACTTGGCTACAATGTTTACTTCATGAAGTACCAATTTAGTGTTTTTATCTGAACTCATAATATTAAAGCCATAAAAAGGCTGATAGATACATATTTAGCTTTGTTGTTAAAATTAGAAATGTATACCAAATGTCAGAAGGAAAACAATTACCAAATGTCAGAAGGATAACAATGTTCCAATATAAGAGATTTAATCTCAACCTCTAATTATTTACCTTTACTGAGGTGGGCATTTTTCTTTGTTATTATTGATTCGGTCACATTGCCTAGACTTTTCATATTTTCAAATCAGGCATAATACAGTGAAACTTCTAAATTTTACGTTTGTTTTGACATAATTTCTTAAAACACAAAAGGTTATATAAATGTTCTAACCTCAGTTAATGTATTAGATAGCCCCAAAAATATAATTTTTAGCATATCATAGCAGCAGTAGATTTTATGCAATGAAAAACGCAATGTATATACACACAAAATTAATATAAAACACTGTTGTGTTCAAGATAAAGAAAAACTAAACCCAACTTAGTGAGCAAGATTTCAAATATTGTTGCTCAAATATCCAAAGCAACCTTTTATTTGGTTGGTTTAGTTTGCCCTTATTCTTCTTATATTCGTGTCTAGTTATAAAATACTTGTTTTAACACTAACTATGATTAGGGGCCAGCAGGCAGTTTCACCAGACTGCCTACATTAGCAACTATATATATTATAAAATATAATATACCTGCAGATGGAGATAAGTGTGTCTTTAGGCTAGTCTGTTTATTAGAGGCCATCATAATATGCGGCCAGCACCAAGACACACCACCAGCCCTCTGTCTTTCTGGCTGCAGAATCAGAAACACTGACGGTCAAGTCAACAACAAAGAATGTACCTTTCTTCACTTCGATGGCAGGTTCACTTCTGCTTGGTGACGGCCATCTTTGCTGCGGTGGTGTCGGCTTGTCTTCAGTGACGCTGCTGGTGTTAGGTCGGGGGTGGGGTGTGCGGGCATGGGGGTGAGCGGGGTCTCTTCCTGACCGGCGCCAGATCGTCCTCAGTCGGCGAGCGGTCCCAGGAGCCGTCCCGCAGCTTGTGAACAAGCGGCGGATGCAATCGTCGCAGGCTGGGGTGGTGTTCAGGTGGTTCTGATGATCTGTCTCCCCAGGGGGGTCTTGGATGGGACCCTCCTCTACCCTCCCTTTCCCAGGACACCTCTCTGTACTCCCTGTCCCTATCCCTTGATCTGTCCCTAGAACCCCTCCTGCTATGATCCCTGTCCCTGCTCCTCGACCGGTACCCGTGCCTCTCCCTATCACGTTCCTTTACGCGGTCTCGTTCCCACGGCAGCTTATCTTCCATAGAACTTTCCCAGGGGAGCGCTTCTCCATCATATGGGGGTTCCTTCGCTGCAGGTGGTGGCTGGTGCAACGGTGGCTGAAACATGACATATCATCATCAACAAATGTTACCAGCCTTTGACTGAGTCAGTTTAGTGAAATGCCCCCATCTTCCTTAATTTGCTTGCAGTCTTCTCCCATCACTCACATACTTGCTGATATCTGCTCCTGCCATCTCTTTCAACATGAGATAGAAAGGTACTAATCTATGTGACAACATTCCTGTTATACTTTCTCTTATAAATATACAGCTATGTTTCACACTTAAAAAAGATTCAACTTACCTTTTTATTGAAACGCTAAGAGCCACATTGGGGTTTTAGTGCATGTATTCAACCTTAAAGTGCTCAATTATGTTTAAATTTAATCTACATAGTTAAGATACAGGGTGGCGCTGATATGGCCACCATAGTTAAGATATAATTTGGAGCCAAAACGGGTGAATAAATGAAATAGTCAAACCTGCTCTAGTTAATTTATATTTTCACACATGTTTTGGGGGCATCTATTTCCGGATAAATACAGTGGTTGTTACAAAGTAATAAACACAAATCAAGCAAACATGGTTAATGAACAGAAGACAATAGAACCATCACTCACCCTGGGCTGTTGGGGCCACTCCTCATGATATGAAGGGTAGTCCGGGGGTGGTGCGTGGTATGTCTCTGTGGGGTATGAGTTTGTGTATGGGTCCGTGGTGGGTAGAGCTGAATCCATGTAGTTTCGATCCACCGCTGGCACCATTTCCGCTGACTTAAGAGAGAACAACACAAGAGGTTTTAGATTGGTCTAATTAACAAGTACAGCAGAACACATATTATTCAAAATTCCATCCAAACGAGATGTAAACCTCCTCCCACTCCTTTAATTGACCCACACGCTCCCTATTCCTGTCCAATTTATAATTACTTTTTTATTCTGTTTCATCTGTTTATAAAGTGTGTTAATATAATACAGTACATTATAATAGTGTTTTAGTATTTGCTCAGGAATTATTTTAACTTTTTTTTAGATTAAAGTATTTAACATTTTTAGTTTTATCACAAAAATGTAAATTTAATTAATATAACTAATTTAATTTAACTAAATTGTTAGATATTTTTTCACCATGAACAGTCTCTTAGTCTTAAAATGTATTTGATTAGAAAAAGATTTAATCTGTACAACTGTATTAAGTTTAGTAAAAAAAATTCCAGTTTGATAAAGGGTTTTCACCAAAAATCATTATTCTTTAAAAATTATACTTGTGTTTATGGTTTGGCCCTGGATCTATTTAAAAGCAATTTATTTTTAAATATATGTGGTATAGTTATTTCTCTAAAGTACTTGCACTCAAATAAACCGGATTTCATTTTAAACTAGATTTGAACTTGATTAAGTGAAAAATGACTATGCCCACACCCCTGTATTCTAAATGCAAAGGTTCCCCCCCTCCGAAAGCCCCTTCTACATACTCTTTTAACTGTAAGCCCTGAAGTTCATCAGAGGAAATCGAGTCCCTAGTAACAATTTACTTTGTTCATAAAATCCTGATATATAGGTCCTTGGGTCTCCTTTCTCCACCACCATGACCCAGTATTCCCTTCACTTCTCACTCTCTTTAGTCACCTCTCTCTTGACCTCCTGCCCCCACTTCAATATCCAGACAAACCTTTAGTATCTTTTCCTCTTCTATTATCCTCGCATGACGGTACCATCTTAGTTGTTCCTTCTCTGTCCTGCAATGGCTCCTCCTTAACTATACTATTACACTCCATATAGGTTTGATAAAATTTAACTTTCTTTAGTACTGTCGTTATGGAAAGATACCGAGAGCCAATCACAGGTAGACAAATGAGTGTTGATATGTGAAATGAAACAGTCGCAATTTTTTAAACATATCCTATTTTTATTTATAGCCCCTTTAACATCAATTAATAGAAAACTTTTAAAATATAAGTCTGATGATTTTGCTTATTGGCGATATGATAACATGTGATTAAGGATACAGAGTAAGCATAGTAATGAGATTCATACACACTTGCCGAGTAAACAGTTAAGGCTATTAAGTGTAAAAGGACTGACCTGGGTGTGCTGTTGGACCCACTCAGCTGTGGCTGCACCAGTGTCTGGAGGTACGTGGGAGTCTGGCGGGGGTACCAAAGCTGTGGGGGCAATGGGTGGAGGAACCTGCTCCTGCAAGGATTTGGTGAGGATCCCGTAGACAGCCAGAGTGATGGTGGTATACCACCCTCGCAACACCAGTCCGTCTGTCGGAATCTGTCAATCACAAATTTTATAAGTGCTGTACTACTACCACTACTGCCGCCACCACCGCTACTACTACTACTACTACTACTACAAAATTTCAAGCCAAATATATAAATATCCTAACTTGTGCAGTAATGATCAATAATTTACCTTCATCTTGTTAAATAAATAAACAAACAAAAACTGAAAATCTCAATTCTGTAAAGCAGTTAAATTTAAGATTTAATCATGAACTTGTTTGTAGTATTGCCTATTACTACTGGTTTAGGTTAAACGCACATATCTAATAATTACACTAGTATGTTATGGGCGGCAAGGGTTGAATTTAGGATAAAAGTAGCCACATTTGTGTGGAGAGTGAAAAACTATTTAGGAAAACCACCTTAACAAGGAAGAAAGTAAAGGTCATGTGAATGAAATTTGTGAGGAGCATGTTAGCTGTCACAAGGAGAAACAGGATAAGGAATGAAGTTATCCGGGAACAATTGGAGGTACACACAGGGAGTATATGAGATGGTAGAGGAAAAAAGGCTGAGAGGACATGGTAATATAGTATGGATGGAAAAAGATAAAATACTAGAAAAAATTATGGAGATGAAGCATAAATGTAGGAAATTACTGCAAGAGAGACCAAGAAAGAGATGGGAGGAGCAGGTAACAGAAACTGTGAAAATGAGAGGAAAGGAATGGAAGTGATTAAAGGAGGAAGAATGGCAGAACGATAGAGGAAAATGGAGACATTTTACTAAACTAACCCAGCCAAAGCCTGGAAACAGTTAATTATGTTGACGACGGCCCTTAATACACCTTACCGAAATTCGAACCCTGATCTCACCTTCCTTGGCAGTCTAGTTTAATGCTAGCATGATTAGACCATTTAACCAAAGAAGTATGTAGCTCAAAAGTCAAGTAATCATAAAGAATGTATACAATTACATCGTGTTTCCCCCAACTATCTACACACAGCTAGCCTTTACAACCAATAGAAATGAAGGGTCAACTGACCCCCCTTGGGACGAGGAGAGTTTCTA
Source organism: Timema douglasi (assembly GCA_901482245.1). Lineage (NCBI taxonomy): Eukaryota > Metazoa > Arthropoda > Insecta > Phasmatodea > Timematidae > Timema > Timema douglasi. The sequence goes on from CABEEJ010001441.1 coordinate 69,914, forward strand.
GCATGCAAAAAATCTAATCCCCTTAAAAACTTGGCGAAATGAATTTAAAAGTTCAAAATGCTGTGGTGCAACGAAAATCAAAGGTGAAATAATGAAATAAGAATATAATCTACACATTAAAATTATACCTTTTTATCTAGACAATTTTTTACAGAGAAGTAAAAAAACAAAATTATGGTGTATTTATTTTATGAGTGTTGTAGATCCAGTTGCCTAGATATCTCAGTGATTATGGTGAAGTTTATTTAAATTTTGAATAAGTTTCGCTATCCTTTCATCCAGCCCCACCTTCACAGTGAGGTCAAGACACACTATCCTTTCAACCAGCCCCACCTTCAAAGTGAGAGTCAGACACACTATCCTTTCAACCAGCCCCACCTTCACAGTGAGGTCAAGACACACTATTCTTTCAACCAGCCCCACCTTCAAAATGAGAGTCAGGCACACTATCCTTTCAACCAGCCCCACCTTCACAGTGAGGTCAAGACACACTATCCTTTCAACCAACCCTACCTTCAAAGTGAGAGTCAGGCACACTATCCTTTCAACCAACCCCACCTTCACAGTGAGAGTCAAGACACACTATTCTTTCAACCAACCCTACCTTCACAGTGAGGTCAAGACACACTATCCTTTCAACCAACCCCACCTTCACAGTGAGGTCAAGACACACTATCCTTTCAACCAACCCTACCTTCAAAGTGAGAGTCAGGCACACTATCCTTTCAACCAACCCCACCTTCACAGTGAGAGTCAAGACACACTATTCTTTCAACCAACCCTACCTTCACAGTGAGGTCAAGACACACTATCCTTTCAACCAACCCCACCTTCACAGTGAGGTCAAGACACACTATCCTTTCAACCAACCCCACCTTCAAAGTGAGAGTAAGACACACTATCCTTTCAACCAACCCTACCTTCACAGTGAGAGTCAGGCACATTATCCTTTCAACCAGCCCCACCTTCAAAATGAGAGCCAGACACACTATCCTTTCAACCAGCCCCACCTTCACAGTGAGGTCAAGACACACTATTCTTTCAACCAGCCCCACCTTCACAGTGAGGTCAAGACACATTATTCTTTCAACCAGCCCCACCTTCACAGTGAGGTCAAGACACATTATTCTTTCAACCAGCCCCACCTTCAAAGTGAGAGTCAGGCACACTATCCTTTCAACCAACCCTACCTTCAAAGTGAGAGTCAGACACACTATCCTTTCAACCAACCCTACCTTCAAAGTGAGAGTCAGACACACTATCCTTTCAACCAACCCTACCTTCAAAGTGAGAGTCAGACACACTATCCTTTCAACCAACCCTACCTTCAAAGTGAGAGTCAGACACACTATCCTTTCAACCAACCCTACCTTCAAAGTGAGAGTCAGACACACTATCCTTTCAACCAACCCTACCTTCAAAGTGAGAGTCAGACACACTATCCTTTCAACCAACCCTACCTTCAAAGTGAGAGTCAGACACACTATCCTTTCAACCAACCCTACCTTCAAAGTGAGAGTCAGACACACTATCCTTTCAACCAACCCTACCTTCAAAGTGAGAGTCAGACACACTATCCTTTCAACCAACCCTACCTTCAAAGTGAGAGTCAGACACACTATCCTTTCAACCAACCCTACCTTCAAAGTGAGAGTCAGACACACTATCCTTTCAACCAACCCTACCTTCAAAGTGAGAGTCAGACACACTATCCTTTCAACCAACCCTACCTTCAAAGTGAGAGTCAGACACACTATCCTTTCAACCAACCCTACCTTCAAAGTGAGAGTCAGACACACTATCCTTTCAACCAACCCTACCTTCAAAGTGAGAGTCAGACACACTATCCTTTCAACCAACCCTACCTTCAAAGTGAGAGTCAGACACACTATCCTTTCAACCAACCCTACCTTCAAAGTGAGAGTCAGACACACTATCCTTTCAACCAACCCTACCTTCAAAGTGAGAGTCAGACACACTATCCTTTCAACCAACCCTACCTTCAAAGTGAGAGTCAGACACACTATCCTTTCAACCAACCCTACCTTCAAAGTGAGAGACACACTATCATTTCAACCAACCCTACCTTCAAAGTGAGAGTCAGGCACACTATCCTTTCAACCAACCCTATCTTCAAAGTGAGAGTCAGACACACTATCCTTTCAACCAGCCCCATCTTCAAAATGAGAGTCAGGCACACTATCCTTTCAACCAGCCCACCTTCACAGTGAGAGTCAGAGCTGAGAGCCAGGCCCACTATCCTAGCAAAATGCAATGTATTTGTATATATACATCCCTTAATTCCTTTTTGGTTGTATGTCAGAGTAGGGTTAGATGTGTGTAGAGAGGTGGGGTAGACACGATATGATGGATCTGCAATGTTTTTGTACCAAAAATGTGATGTAATGGACAAGCGATGTAATGGTGCTCGCCTTCATAAACCTATCAGTTACGCTATCAAAATCCCAATTAGATTAATTAAGCAATTATATGCGCTTCTCACTGACAATTTCACTCAAGGAGAGTAAATCCACTCAGTAACTAAACTGGCGAATAAAATCGCCATATGTCTTAAGTACCCAGATACTCGTTAGTTAGCGTGGTCAAAATTGTGCTACTCATCAATGAATATATTTAAGTTTAGTATATTCAATCTCTATAGCTATATAAACTACTAAAATTGTTACAAAGTGATAACCTTTCTAAATAGGTACTTTATAAAATTTTATGTGTTAAACATAAACATAAATGAATGGTAGGTCACATGATAAAAATTTAAAACTTACCTCTTTATTTTCAGGTGAGTAAACTAGGTCTGTGTAATTATAAAAAAAAAGCAAAACCACTCAAAACTTGCACGAAAGTGAACATATTGGTGGGTAGGGATTGAAAGCGCTAAATGTAATGGAGCAGTTAAAAAATACTGCCTAATATGACTTGTGAGGAGATATTACAAAAAAAAAGATAGTAAATGGTGTGAACTCACCCTTCGATCGCATTCCAATTGAATGTTGACATTCTGCTTGTAATCAAGCCCACCTAAGCTTTCAAATGTTGATGCTCCAGGTTTACACAAGTCATTCACAAAAAATTCTATTTGAAACTGAGATGGATTTGTTGCCCTGAAAACAACAAGATATCTAGCATTAAAAAGTTTCAATAATCGAGCTTAAGATGAATAAATATAAAATGACAAAAAATGTTGAAATGAAAAGTGCATAAACTTAAAACATTACAATAAATATCAATATACAAGTTGAAAATCATTGTACTTATGGCACTGTCCATATGGAGGCGGCCACAAATCAATTAATTTAAATTAGTTGGAAAATGAATGACTCCTGGACCTGGTTCGATTCCCGTGTCTAGGTGTAATTTTACAAATATGTAATTTAAATTAATCGGAGATTACAGATATTAAATGTCTCGAAGATTCTGTGTATTTATCTTGTTTAACAGGAAATGTCTTATTTTTAAGATTACAGTTCAAAACTTTATCACTGATTATGTACAATTATTGCAAAAATAAAAATCCTGAAGATATATTAATAATGTTCAATAGACGTTACGATTTTTGATCCACTAATAAATCATCAGGAGACTGGCAAAAAGTGTAAAAAACTAATACTTTTTGGGATCCACCCAACTCCTTGAACATTACCAGTTCTGACAGTATTGACACATATTGGTTCAAAGTGCTGCAACATGAAGAAAATGGCAAAACATGTTTTCCAACATTGTGCAAACTTGCAAAGGCAATGCTTATACTTCCTCACAGTAATGCACAAGCGGAAAGAGATTTTAGCAAGTTGACTATGATTGTAACTGCCCATAGGTCTTCATTATGTATAATCACCAATGCTGAATGCTTTGTTGCACTGTTCCCGCAGAAAACACCTGACCGAGTAAACCAACGAATGAATTGCAAAGGAAAGCGAGAAGACTTAAGAAATAGATAAAATAAGAAATATTGCAGTTATAAAGCAAGTTAATTTTGCTAACTTAGTATAAACACTAATTATAACCTTTTGTGTGTGTGTGTATTAATGTGATGAACTAGATTTTCATCTAGAATACCAACCTTTGAAAATCGAATCAGTGTTTTTGCTATGCAATATTATTTAATCTATGGGGTCAGTACAGAGTCAGGGTTAGTTTAAATTTATTTTAGTAATATAACTAACCCAAAGTTGTACAAAATGTGAAGTTAATAGACAATATGAATATTTAAGGAAAAAAATAATATTTTGATGAGTTTTTATATACCATAGGAAAATTAAATCAATACAGGATTTTACAGGATTTTTTCATGCCAATAAAAATAACTATAAAATACTTTAACTGCAGCCCAGACTTATAGAGATATATATAGTTTGAACATTTTCTTTCCTCCAACGATTGGGGGGATGACCCCAAACGCCCCCAAGTTTTAGGTGAAGGGGTTGGGTAAATCATCCATCTCCAACCCTGTCTGAAAGTTAATACTGCTCTAAGAATGATAATGGCTGTGATGATTAATGAAAAACATGCACACAAGTCTCTCAGATAAGTACTGTAACACTATTGGATTTAATCGTCCCGCTTTGGGCGTCGATTGTAACACTACGGATTAGTTCCAGATATAATAATGCTCTGATGATGTTTAGGTTGTTTATAGCTCCGTGGTCAAGCGCCTATCATCACTGTACGGAATAGATACCGTTTAACCAGCTGTTAATTGCTCCGTGGCCGAGCACTAATTAAATCGGTATAATGTCATCTGTTACTCTCTTAAATACATACTCCAATTAAATGTTTTATATCAATGCACACTTGTGATAATAACGTAAATTATTGTATTATGTGTTAGACTGTGACTGTGAGAGCCAGTGCTAGATTTGTGAGTCCCTAGCTGTGTTGCTTGTGCGAGTGTGGGTTTTAGAGCGACTTGTGTGTGTGTGCGACTTGTGCGTGTGGTGTCAGTGTGGCTGCGTGGTTGCCTTAAACATACGGACAAATGATTTATATGTGACATACCCCTTGCCTTTTACTTCCCTTGCCACCAGTGTAAAAACCAACTAATAGAAAGAGTCCTGGCGACAGGTGTTGTGAAGGCTAGCTAATTATTGGTATAGGGAATTGGCGTCTTTGCCAAATACTGCGCAGTTGTTCCTTTTAACAGGAAATAGCGGAGTTGTTCTTTTAACAGGAAATATTGTATAGAAAATATATTTTAGTGGTGTAATCCTTTTCCCATTATTTCTGAAATGCGCGTGTTACTTCATGGATGAATCGTAAAAGGATACTCTACATATATTACTTTAAAGAAAAATTAACTTCATCCATGACTTTTTACATAATTTAGAGTAATCCAAAGCAATATCACTACAGTACTTTCTGAAAACTACTGTTAATATGCTTAAAGGTATGTTTCTAGAATTTACTGATATATCACTGTGAAAGTACAGCTTAAGTAATGTCATTCAAATAAATAGTACTTTTATATAAGTGTGTAGAAGCAATGTGTAGGCCTACATTCTTAAAGTTAGAAGGACATTCTTAAAGTTAGAAGGTTTACTAAGGCCATTTTCACCTACAATTAAAATGTCAAATTGTGTGGTCTGAAGCTGCCACTTTTGATAACAATAAAAAAAAATTGTAAATATATAAAATATTATCAATGTTGACAGCTAAAAATTATGTTTGTATTTTCAAAAAGGTTCTTTCTATAAAAATGAAAGTTGACTTTATTCACATTCACATCACACTATCAATTGTGCAATAAGCATCTTCCATTATATTTATATATAAAATAACAAGTTAAAGATAACTATCATGAACATGTACTTTGTCTATTTCTTCTACATGAGTAAAGTTCTTTGTACTTACCCCAGACGTACACCGCCAGGAAAATCTGCCTGTACCCGAGCTCCAAGCGGGATTATACGCACTTCACTGATAAACACTGGCTTGGGGAATTGCACCAAGTCTAGGTTCAATTCCTGAAACACGTACACAGTAGTAAAGTTACTAGATCTACTTTCATATATTCACACGTTAGTTCATGTGATGTGCAGCTGTCACTTTTGATAGATATTATTAATACCTATAAACTAACAATAATAATAAAGTGAAATGTTCAATTTTGGCTGCAAAAAATCTGTTTGTATTTTCAAAAAATTTCCTTCTATGGGAATTGAACTCAAAATTAATGCACAAAAAATCAAAAATAGGAGGTCCTGAGTTTGAGAGAATTACAGAATATGAATAATCTTCAATTAGTAAAATCCAGGCATTTAAGCTGTTTTGCTATAGGAAGTACATGAGATAGTAGACGAAGCAAGACTGAGATGGTATGGACATATAATGAGGATGTTGGAGTACATGAGATAGTAGAGGAAGCAAGACTAAGATGGTATGGACATGTAATGGGTATGGAAAGAGCATGCCAAAGAAAGAGTTTGAAATGAAGTAAGGAGGATAAAAACCTCAAGGGAGGCCAAGAAAAGAGATGGGAGTAAAAGGAGATGGAAAGTGTTCAAGTGAGAGGAAAAGAATGTAAGAAATTAATAAAGGCAGAAGAGTAGTGGAATGATGGAGGGAGATGGAGGCATTTTACTAAACAGACCGGCCACAGACTGAAAACAGTTGTTGTTGATGATGATTATGATACAAAAGGGCTGTTTTTTTGAGTTTTACTCTTTTCTTTTTTATGAACATATAACGCAGTGGCTACCAGCCTTTTTCCCGCTGAATTTGATAGATCATGACATTCTGTCTCTCCCCATTTTTTCTTATGAGTGTTATAAAAATTATTTTGAAAATAAGATAAGTTCTGTTTTCTCAATGTAGCATTATGGTACCAAAAATGAGGCACAATTAGTGTGATGGTTAGAACTGTTTTATTATAATTGGTTTTTGAATAATGGGGTTTTATGTTTGATAAAGCAAATCACTTTCCACTTCAAGTCGACACTGTTGTTTGGTTTTTATTAGAGTTAAGAGTTGAAAATTTGGTGGTGTTGCATATGGCCGCAATGCTAACCAAGGAGGAGGGTAGATAGTAGAATTGGGGGTGAACCCAAAGCGTATGGGCTTGAAAATAATCATGTGCAAGCACACAAGCATCTTCCTTTTGGCTGGTCACCGAATAAATAAACTACGAATGATAGGCAGTGTTGCCAATACTGCAAAAAACTATTATCTTACTTTGAAAAAAAGGATTGAAATAAATAAAGTCTTCAATTCTTATCTGGAATTGCTTTGTAGCCCCCAGGTTGGGTGGGAATCAGTGGGCAATTCATGGTTTCCACTAAGAATTTTTAATTATTATTATTATTATTAGCACCGCGTCTTACTACCCGTTCGGGTTATACGCACTTACGCTAATGTTTAATGGTAGGGTGATTGTGAGATGAAATGGAGGACCTACAGTTTAACGTGGAATCCGAACCACGGTGGAGGCCTGGCATTCCCCACATTCACAAGATTTCTTGTCAGAGGTGAAGGAAGGGTTTGGTAATCAGATAAATCTGTGCCGGGACCTGGGATTGAACCCCGGCCGCCAGCTCAGAAGTCTGACACCTTACCCCTAGACTGCCAGGTCACCTACAATTTTTTTAAAAAATTGATACAGCAAAATTTGAAGGATAAATTTACATAATACAAAACTAATGTGGTAAATTTGTGATTATCTAAGTGCAAATATATGAAGAAACATAATTTACCGGCTATCTAGCACTTAAAAAATATAACCCACACCTTTTGTTTTGCAAACATTATTTTACATATGCTTACATATTTAAAAAAAAACATTGTGTAGGCTAGTACACGAACCGTCATTGGTTTTGTGTCCTACTATTCTCAACAATTATTTTTGCCACTACTTGACCAATTAATTTTGATTGTTTTTATTATTGCTTTTAAATGTTTCTGAATTTATTTATATTTTTTATTATTTCTTTCGTTAAAATTTTCAAATACAAAATGTTTGAAATGATATAATTTATTTCAGAGAGTTTACACCCTTCTGTGGCCACATGGTCTAAGGTACTATTTACTCTTGCTGTGGATTGGACATACCAATCATATCACTCTAATGTACTGAGGGTAGGTTTTCCAAAATGGTTTCCACCCTCCCTCCACACAAATGTGGGTACGCTTCCTCTGACTTAACTTTCTGCTAGTTGATGTTGTCTCTGCAATCGTTACAATCAAAATAAGAATTTTCATGAAATAAATATTTCAGATTTACATATATATAAATGTGCAGTGGTCAATTTGGAAACATTAATGAGTAGAGTAAGGTTTAAAAAACCAATTAATTCTAAATGCTGTAATAACATAGCCATGAAATTAATTGAGATTCAATATGAAGTATTCAGGCTGGCTTAACTTAAAGTACAGAGGTTCATTGATAAATGGAATTACAATAACTTATTGCAATGAAACATTTATATGCCTTCGCAAGGGAACGTTTGGGCAAACAATGATGTTCAACGCCCACACCAGGGAATGGGTTAAGAGGAACAAAACCTTTTGGAATTTTTCCCCCCTTGAAGACCTGAAAATCACAAAATGTATACCAAGTTAGCATGTACACACTCAAAAATGAGTTCAAGATAATTAAATAACTTTGTTAGGTTAGGATATTTACTTATAACTAACAATTTAAAACCAAACTCACCTAAGTGAGACAGGAACAAATATTGTGGAAAAATCTGTAAAAATGTACGATTGAAGCTTTACAGATAGTTTAGAGAAAATTATTGCACAATATTCTTCTGCAACGACCACACTTCTCTTTTTTGCAACAAACACATTTCTAGTAAATGTTTAACTATATTTTTACCATCCAAACAAAAACACACTTTCAAATCCACTAACGATTTTATATCCAGCAAACTCACACAAGGCTTCATTAAAACTGAACTGAAAACCTAAAAAAAAAATCCGAACAAACACACCTACCATAAGTCAAATTTTAAAATAAAATCATATATTTTAAGGCTAATTAATGTAGGCCTATAAGATAATTATATTAGATTTGTTTCCAAAGAAGCTTAAACCTAGCCTTTATTACAATAATTAATTGGCTGACTTGATCTAGCCTTGCTACTCTTTCATTTGCTAATAAATTGACTTACAATCTCAATTAATATTAGTAAAATAAACAATTTTAGTGTCATAACTGTCTTAGATGACATAATGTAAGGAATCATGCATCAAACTAAGTGTTGTAGTGTTTATGTTTTGACTTGAAATTTTTATGAATTGTATAAATGATTAAGAGTAAAATCAAGCTATTTCAAATAAATATATTTATATAGTATCATTCTAATTGCTGTTTCCTTGAGTAATTTTATTAAATTTCTAATGATTTGCTTTAAATAATAAGTAAGATAAAGTTATTACAATTATATGATAGGAACTTAGGTATTTAAGTAGGCTCCTAGTGTTTTGTTTATTACAAGTCATGAGATACAAATATTTAATGATATTCAGGCTTGGCCCAGATTCAAACGTTTAATCGAAACTGAAGTTCAAATGTGTTTATCATTGCATACTTATTTAAAATATCGTTGAAATAATGCTCAAGGGAAATCATAAATGAGGTTTCTTAATCCACACATCACTTAGCACTATACTTGTATACAAAATATGCGATCAATCGAAGCGGGAGGTCATCCACTCCAAACTTGAGACACCTTTTCACGATAATAAAAAATTAAGTATATCGATTTTAAACGTAGTTTTTCAGCTTAAACACTATAGCTCACTTCACCAAACAAACTGTAGAGATCAACTCACCTCTGAACTTTCATGAGAAAATGTATCAAAAAACAATAATTCTGAGCTGTCAGCCATTGCATCTCTAACGCCATGAAGAAGTAGATTCAAGGACGACCGCAATAAGCAGGATAACCAACAAAACTAGTGTTAATAGAAACTTAAGTAAAATGAAACAAATTTTAAAATATAGTGGAGCTGCAGTAATGTAAATAAATGGCGATTTCATTGTGTTTCCATAAAGTTTAATTTTCTACATCCCTAACTATGAAAAGTTCCCATATATATTCAAAAAGTTAAATTTGTATATTTCTAACAGAAAAAATTATCACTATTACAGATTATCTGAAGTTTTGACCATCTAGATTAGATGTGATCCCGTGAATTCGGAAGAACGTATTTTTATTATAATTTCATTAATCTAATGAATATTGACAATATTATGGTATTCTACTTTCGGTAAATATTAGAGGAGTAAATATAAAAAATTATATTTGGACTCCTAACCAGTCAAATTATTTATGGTTAATTTATTTATGGTACAGAATCAGTGTTGGGGGCTCTACCCCTTGCCCTCATTGACAGTTAACAATTCATATTATAATATTATCTTATGGTCCACAAAATATTAAAATAAAGATAAATAAAGGGAGTAAAACTAATCACTGCTAGCCTTATGTTTAAAAACATTTTCACAAATATTGTGTGATTCTGTACATTGGCCAGGCAAAAGAGTTGGGTAGTGCTAACTATAGTAAAGCAAAATGTTGACAACAGAAATCAGAAATTTTAGTGAGTGTAGGGAGAGTGGAGAAAAGAGTAAGTCTGAGATCAGGAAACAGTAAAACTTTCTAACTTGAAAGTATTTGAATTAAAGTCCCGAATAAACATATAAAATGAGTTTGCAAAAAGGATAAATTAAAGGGAGAATTCAACTAAGAAGGGAAATTCTAAATATAAACCTCCAACTTTCAGTTTGAGAAATTATAACAGCGACTATTGGATAACAACCTACCTGAAGATAAGTGCATGCTATTAATAAGTTAACGGTACTGTGAAGGGTCAATTTTAAAAGTTTTGATGGTTTAATTTGTAGTGTGAACTAGTGATGATTAAATAACATTTGTATACTTATTCCAAATGCTAAATTTTGATTAATGAGCTATCAATATTAATACCAGTAGCCGAACAAACCAATATAGTCTACAATCGCTTTAAAAAAACCTTTTAGCAAACACAAACCTATTTCATTGTGGTCCTAATGGTTAATTTGTACTTTATTCATGGCCTCCACCAAAGGTGAGCTGACAGGGCTCTAGCCTGAGGGCCCGGGATTAGGGGACTCTAACGAGGTGGGTTTGTAATATTCATAAATATTACAGTTTCCCTCCCTTAAAAGAATGTTAACTCTCACTCCAGGAAGTAACATGTCTGTAGGTACCATTCTTATAATAATCTGCTAATGAGAATTTTTGGCACAAAATATTAGTAAGTATTGACAACAAGAACGATGTCTTACAAAATTAATTTAGTTTTTTCTGGGACCAACCACAGAAATTGAAGTCCAAAATATAATTTCAAGACTTAAGAACAAAAATCTATATACCTGATAAGATCACAAATGTAGTGTTTAAACGGTGTAGGGATACACTTGGCCATGCAATAGCGCAAATTACCAATGTATCTCTAAGTACTGGGATAGCACCAGATCTGCTCAAAATATCTTGAGTTGTACCTATTTTTAAAAGTGGAAGTAAAGATGATCCGGGAAATTATAGACCATTATCTATTCTGCCAAACATGTCTAAATTATTAGAAAAAATAGTCAAGAAGAGAATGAATGGCTACATGAATTCTTGCTCATATTTTTACAAATACCGCTATTACTTTAGAGGAAATGTTAGCACACTAAATGTGTCAGTTGATATAGTTACACGTTTAGAGGAAACTCTGGATGGTGTAAATCTTATGGTAAGTCTATTTATAGCTCTAAAAAAGGCCTTAGATACAATATTCCATCCCTTTTTACTGTACAAACAGGAAAGGTCGGAGATTCTTGGTATAGCTCTGAAATGGTTTCATAGCTACCTGAGCAACAGGAAACAGTTTGTTAGCTAGCTTACAAAATAAAAAAAGCTATGAAAATCCTATTGAGTACAGTGTGCCTCAAGGCTCAGTCTTAGGTCCACTACAGTTTCTTATCTATATAAATGATATTGGACAGTTAAATTTAAAAGGCAATATTACCCACTTTGTTGATAACACTAACTTATTTATATGGAAAAAACTATAGACTCAATAATAACTCAAATTCAGGATGATCCAAATATTCTATCATCATTGTCTACCAAAAATAAACTGATTTTTAACTTGTCAAAAACAAATTATATGTTAATGCATAAGTCCAACCATAATCCTATTCCCTGCAATGTTATAAAATTAGTCAATACTATCATCAATAGAGTAACTAGTGCGAGATACGTAGGGCTGATTATTGACCGTAACATGACATGGAATGAACAAATTGATAGTATACAAAAAAATAATAACTCCAGTCATAGGAATATTATCAAGATTAAAGTACAGTGTTCCCAAAAAACTACTAAGCAGTATAGATTTTTTCATGGTATATACTCATTCGCAGTACATGGGTATAATATGGGGAAGATGTTGCAATAAAACTGTAAATTAATTAGAAGTATTGCAAAAAAGGGCTCTAACAATATTATTCAACTTCCAATACGATACTTCTTCTAAAACAATTTATAGATCTAGCAACCTTTGGCCTTTACATGTTAGTATAAAACTATCTGCTGTCGTATGTGCTTTTAAAGTTGACAGGAAATTAGTACACAATAATACAGTTTTATACACACCTATGACCACCATAGCCACAACACAAGAACAATAGGGAACTTACACATGAATTGCAATAAATTTCTTAAATATGTTTGCAATAGCACAAAGTCATCAATTCTAAAATACTATAACGCTCTCACTGAAAATCTACTTTAGTTTTAAAAAAAGGTACTTCACGCTGTTTATGATAAAAATAAAAATTTTCAGAGTGTTCTCTATGATTATTTTCTGAACTAAATTTGTGGTGGCTATGTTTGTTTATCTTTTGTTGGTCTTGGATCTTTGGTCATAAACGTGTAGTTATTGTGGATGTGGAATAGTCCCGCTCAATCCCAAAACAATGTTTTTACTTTAAACACACACCTTTGAGATCATAAATATGCTGTTTGTCCGAGAAAATAAATGGTGAAATTTTTTTTCAACTACGTAGCCGTACAGTTTTAATTATTTTTACATTACGGAATTTAATATTCTAACTCTTGAAGTCAACCCAAAATTAGTCATGTTTTTAAGCCAATTCAAGATTTTAAGTGAAACCTAGTTAAAAAATGCTGCACTTTTTTTTATATATACTTCTTCAGTTCTAAACCGACCACAGTCACTCCCACTCTAGAGAATGAGCAGAAAAAATAGCTATATTTCTGCTATAGGTACAGCATAAATAAATTGCTTGTAAAGCTACTGTCACACGACACTTGCTTGTACTAGAAATCAAGAGTGTAGCGCTTAGATACCTGTATACTGGTATAATAGAAACGGGACTAGCGTATTCACACGCTGTTAGTTTGATACTAGGTTCTAGTGCAAATATTTATCAAACGTCAGAGATTAATTTTGGGTGCAACAGCTGCATTAATTACTAATAATGATATTGAAAATTATGAAAGGGTGCGCAGAAAAATAATATGAACAAGCTACTGGCTGGAAAGATGAAATAATGATCGCGGGATGCTAATATACATTCAAGGTGACACAAACGTTTAGTATCTCCCTAAATTTATATTAATTTATTTACAATGTGGTCGGAGGCTCCTAAGCCCATGGGTGTCCAAGTACAGTATCCTTTATACACAAATGTTCTTTTTTTAGGTTTACGTACACTGTATATTCTAAAAAAAACCACACAAGGTTGGACTGCTATCAAGTTTATTTAGATTAAATTTGGATCTGGAACACAGTTGGTCGTTTTTAGATGACATGTCTTAAATTAAATTTATATATATTAAATATATTGTCATATTGTGGCAATTTGGTATTATATAAACAAGGATGTTTAGAATAATTTTCTGCCAACAACAAAATCACATCCGATGACCATATTGGCATCATTTACACAATTTCTCTACACAACAGTCTCAGGGCGCATTGATTATTTGAATTACACAGACTAGTGGAGGAACTAGTACCTACTAAAAAAAGGCGCCTGTTCTATTCTAACAACTAGCATGGAAGCCAGTACCAAGTGTCATAGCCAGTATACAGTTTCTGATTCACACAACGCTAGATTATGACGAGATAGCTAGCACACTGGATTTCAAGTACGAGCTAGTGTCGTGAGATACGGGCTTTATTTGCTACAAGCTATGAGAACAGAACTTGCTACGTTAATAAGTTTTGCGCAATGAACGGTAAAGCTACTTTTTGTGTACATTTTATTTGATATTCTTTTTTGATCTTTTTCTAAGCACAATATTTTCCAATATTGATTACTTTGGTCTCATCTGATTTTTTTCATTTAATTGCTTTCCTTTCAATTTATTCTGAATTATTATTTATTAAATATATATCTTGTGTTTAAACACCATCTACTGGTAAAATATGGAACTGCTTTCTAAATATGTTTATGCATTTACACAATTGTAGGAATACATCGATATCTCTATACCTCTAATCGATATTAATTAAATCGCAATATGGTTGCTATGCAACAGAAGCAATACACTAAAATTGTTGTTTTAAAATTATAACATCACGGCTATGTTAGCTTATGCCTTATAGAGGAGATGTAAATAAAGGGTAGACTGAAAGTATTTATGAGGAAAATGACTTTTAAAGTTGGAATTACTTTGGTGTTGAATACAGTAATTAAGGTAACTTATGGCGTTTGTAATTTAAAAAGATTAATTCATAGGCCTAAACTTTTAATAAAGGTGATTAAACAGTAAATTAGAATACTGTAGGATATACCTGAATATTATACACTTTATGAGTCTTTACACCATTCAAACATGTATCGGTTGATATAATAATTAAATATATTAATAGTTTTCTCATAATCATATATTATTTTTATGTGTTTAGTAAAAAATTCAAGAAGAGAAATTATTCCTAGATTTTATTATGAATTAACCTTTAAGAAAACACGGATTTTTTGTGTCCAACATTGATAGCGTTTTACTATTATAAATTGTGTTATTTTATAGGTAGTATTAATAATATCCATCAAAAGTGACATTCTGACTTTCTAGCCCTCAGATATACGCTATACATTCGAAATAAAATTAGGTTAGAGCTTGATATACACTGAAGAAAATTATTTGTGTTTCTTGTAGAAGTTAAATGGCAATTAATACTAAACCATAATAACTTGTAATTGGCATACAGTTGAAAATAAATGATATGGGTGCTTACTAACTAATGAAAATTTCTTCTTTCAGTAGGCTTATTCCATATTTCATGTACAGAATTGTTTGCATGGAAGTTGAT
Organism: Timema douglasi; assembly: GCA_901482245.1. Taxonomy (NCBI): domain Eukaryota; kingdom Metazoa; phylum Arthropoda; class Insecta; order Phasmatodea; family Timematidae; genus Timema; species Timema douglasi. The sequence continues at coordinate 85,247 of CABEEJ010001441.1, forward strand.
GATTCAACATCTTATAATATAGCTTTAAACTCAATTTTTTCTGGACCTACTATATTAATTTTATCATTAAGACTGGTCTTCAAGTCTAGACCCTCTTTTTTTTTATTGATATAGGTATTACATACTAAAAACATTTATGAAATGAAACAAATAGCCGAAACTATTGTTAATGCATTTTAGTGGGGATAGTCCCTCATAGATATCATATTCTGAAAATTGAAAAATGACACCTGGACAGGGTTCGATTCCCGTGTCCAGGTGTCATGTTTCAATTTTCAGAATATGATAAAAACATTTAGTTAACAATCTGAATCACATTTAGGACAGTACATGGTAGGAAAAATTGAAAAGATTTTTTTTTAACTGATATATATATATATATATGAAATATAAAAAAAGTGTTAAGTGTTATGGGCTAAGATATATTTAACACATCTAATGTTTTACATACCCTGTACTCATCACAATACATTGTTAAAATAATCATATCTAGTAAATTACGGTGGGCAGGAAACATTCAGCGCTAATGGGAGAATCTAGAACCGTTTTCAGGGTATTAACTGGTAAACATAATGGAAAGAGACCATTGAGAACACCTAGACACATATTGGAGGATGACATTAGAATGGATCTGAAAGAGATAAGGTACAATAAAGTGGACTGGATAGAATTGGCTCAAGATAAGTGGAGTACTTTTGTAAATGCGACAATGAGCTTTCAAGCTCCTAAAAACCTGGAGTAAGTAAGTAAATGTTTAAAGAGGGAAGGAAGAAACCGCACTGACATTTGCATGGAGTTAAGTCTGAATTTTGTTATGCAGAAATATCAATCTTGCTTCAGATATCTATGTAATATCTTGCTATCCTGAATCAGAGTCAGGTATGGGGGCTAACCTCTTTAGTAGAACATATATTTGTCTGAAGACACAATTCTAGCTTATGGATATATTTAGAATTCATAAATCAGTAAAATGTGAACATTATTCTTCTATTGTAAGCTAAGGTGACCTGGCAGTCTAGGGGTAAGGTGTCAGACTTCTATGCTGAGGGTTTGGGGTTCATTCCTCGGTCCCGGCACAGATTCATTTGATTGCCAAACCCTTCCTTCACCTCTGACAATACATGTATTAATCACAACTTGTGAATGTGTGTAATGCCAGGCCTCCACCGTTGTTCAGATTCCATGTTAAACTGTAGGTCCTCCATTTCATCTCACAATCACCCTACCATTACACGTTAGTGTAAGTGCATATAAACTGAACAGGAAGTAAGACGCAGTGCTAATAATAATAATATTAAAAGCTATTCCATATTATGAAAATTGAAAAATGACACCTGGACACGAGAATCGAACCTGGGACCTTTGACTTAGTACGCCAATGCTCTTACCAATGAGCTATCCAGGATTCTCCCTCTGCCCAGGGTCATTCCTCATATTTTAAGGAAGAGTCTATGATGGGTGTGTGGAAATCGTTGGCTACAAATGTCTAATTTTATTAAGATCATGAGCTATCAGACAACGCAGCCACCTTCGACTCGGTAGTTGGCTTATTGCTGGAGTAATCCTCACTAAAAAGCATAAATAATAGCTTTGGCTATTTGATTCAATATTAATTTAACTTACAAACTAAAGAATTAAGCGTGTAACCCGAATGGGTAGTAAGACACAGTCTTAAATAAATAAATACAACTAAATTGATGAACATCACACATTTGGCTACATTTATTCCTATAATTTCAAAATGCAGCAGGATTGGGGCAATGTTTTGCACTCTTTGACTCACCCAAGAGTTACAGTTCACTCTTTGTATTTCATCCATCCTTCCTGTGAATATTAGGCCTAATTTGTTCCTTAAAATTCATTCTCAGATCGTGGCCATAAATTAACTAACTATTGAAAATTTGTTGGTAGTGCGATTAGACAGAATGATTCATATCGCTAAAAAAAAAGTCGATAAATAACTCATAACACAGTATCAAACTCTGTAGAAGTTAGTACCTAGGGGTCATCGATAAACCATACAACACTTTTTTTAACCCCTCCAATGTAACACCATGTAAACATTTATACATCTCCCCCCCACCAATCCCACCCCTCCAACCTGTTTTACCTAACTTTTCACATTAAGAGTGAATGCCATTATTTCATAGGGAAGCTTTTGTGACACTAAAAGACAGTTTCGTATTTAAAACAACTCAGAATTCATTTTAAATCCTAAATATAAATTATTTTAAAAACTATTATAACAATAGGCTGGTTGTCACAGAACTTATAACCACCTAAAATGCCATCTAGAGTGTCGTTTGACGTATTGAGTCAAATTTGGTCAAAAGTCGTTTGAAATTATGTTACATCCAAAAAGTGAAGTGGGTCATTTCATGAATTGGGTAAATTTCTGCTCATTCCGTGAACTGACATTTCATGGACTGGGAAAAAACTCATCTGGTTCATGAATTGGGTAGCACTTGTGTTGCTCAGTTCATGAACAGGCTATTTCATGAACTGGGCAGCTTCCTTTGTTACCCAATTCATGGACTGGACGAGTTCTAGCCCGGTCTATGAAATGGACAAGCAAAGAATAGGTTTGGTCTTTATGTAATCATTTTTAAATGAAAGGCTAAGTTAAGTTGGATTGGGTTAGTTTGATTAATTATTTTAAAACAAATTTAATTTAAGCTTGTAATAGAACAATAAGTTCCAGTTCATAAAATGGGAGAGAGCTAATCAGGGTGATAAGACGTCCCGGTTGTACTGAGACAATCTCGGTTTTGGATGTTTTGGCCCAGTGTCATGAACAACTTTTTCAGGACACTAAAATGTCCCGGTTTTAAAAAATTGGTCAATTGCTCATAATAAGAGTACCATACTTTAATTTGTGCTGAAATTATGCGAGTACTTGGAATTGTGAAGAAGCTAGTGTAGCTGATAAATGGGTGTTTGTTGTGGAGAAGTGTGCAGAAAATTTTGTTTCTCTGGACAATCTTTTAATCTTAGCTGAGCTTATGTTGTGCGTTCCTGGTCGTAATGTAGAGCATATATTTAGCCTGATGAACATTTACTGGAACAAATGAAAAGAATCAGTCTACACTTTGTTTAGTTAATACAGTTTTGATTGTGAAAACACATTTTGATTGTGAAAACACATTTTGATTGTGAAAACACATTTTGATTGTGAAAACACATTTTGATCTTTCGTGTATGGACTTTTATACCTTGATCCAAAATAAGACACCACTGTTGTCAGAAATACATGGTCCTGAGAACTACAAAACACAAAATGTTGATTAAAGCTGTCCTATGATTTAAGTAAATACAATAAAATGGCTTTTCTGGTCATTTATTTCCAAAATATGGTCACCCTGGGGTTAATGCAATTTTTGCCCAGTTTGTGAAATGTTCAATAGAAGAACCCAGTTCACAAAAACAGGCATTAATTTGCCCAATTTGGGAAAGGGACAGTTTCACTATTAAAGTGTAACATTATATTTATGAAAATATATAGGTACGGTATGTCAAGCAGCTGTAAGCAGAAATTTAATTTTATTCAATTAATAACTTAACTTATACTGGTGCCTTGTGGATAAAGCTGTCAAACTGCACTGGGCTATTTGTGTTTGCACCAAACCAAACTGACCTTGGCTTGCTGAGGATTGATTTGGTAAATATTTTGTGTAATATTGCTGCAAAGCTCTTGGCTGAAAATCACTGATGTGTGGTGAACTTCTTGTTTTTTTTAGGCTACATAGCTTTTTATCTGAATGAAGTGTGATGCAGCTCAAGTTCTTGAAGACTGTTCTTCCTGCTGAGGCAAGTATGACTTTTATTCCTCATCATGTTTAATGTTTTTTTATAACTACACATTTTAGTCAGAGAGCTTTTTATTAGGATTGGGGATTTAGAATCCAACTAGCTTATTTAATACAACTGGAGAATTAAGAGGAATTTTAAGGAAATTAAGTTCTTCGTTTACCTGAAGAGAAAATGAGGAACAGAATTTTTTTTTATCAACTTATACTATCATGTAGGTTGGCCAATTAAATAATTTAGGGTAGCATTATTTGTTCATCAATTTACCTTCTTAATTACAATTCAATTTTCATTGAAAGAACATTTTAGAAATTATAAATATATTTGATAACATTTTACTATAGGCCTATTATAGTTATTTTGTAGGTATTAATAATATATATATATAAAGTGGCAGCTGCAGATAACATGACTTGAGGTATGACTACTTGAAAATAGATTAGTAACTTTTATAGCTTTCTGCTGAATATTGGATTGTAGTCCCTATAATTCATTCATAGTAATTTTGAGCTTTTCGGACCACTGAAAAGTTACGAAAGATGGTGTCATACTTATCTGTTTCATGAAAATAATTAGTTCCTTTGAGAAGTGAAGCCAATTCTGTGTTTTGGTTGGACCTGTACCAGCGATTTAAAAGTATATATAATAATATGTCTTATGATACCTAGGCTAATCGAAGTTAATCCCCCATTTAATTGCAACAAGTTTTGGACTAATCATTCTTTTCTTTTTATGTTTTTACAAACCTAATCTGTACCCTTATTATTGGATGCATTAAAATTAATTTAACAGAGAGATAAGACTGCATCGCAATTCAACATTATTTACATTTTTTCAAACAAATTATAATAAATCTATTAGCTGTGACTTTCACATTATAAATTAGATTTTTGTTACATTTCCTGGGTGAATAAATTGAGCTTGGATTATTAATCTTAGAAATGTACCTAATATTCCAGATCAGGCCCCAAAAATGAAATATATTCCAATATCTCTATGGTTAGTAGAAAACAATCATCACTGCGGTAAATTGGCCGAGTAATAACAAGTAAATTGTAAATGTATAGACAAGAATGGTTAAACCTATTTTTACAATAGCTTTATAGTCAATAAAATGATATAAGAATGCAAATATGAAGTAGTAGATAATCTTTAAGCTGCTAAAGCATAAAGAATAGACTTTATTCATACCATTGAAGGTTACTAGTTTAAGTTAATGATAAAAATAATTAAAAGTAAACTCATTAGGGAGATTAAAGTAATAGTGATTAATATCATTTTATAAAAGTTACTGAAAATTAAAAAAAATCATTTGAACTGAGTTGGGTTAGTTAAGAAAGCTGAATAACCAAGAACGTAGCCGGGGGCGGGGGTTAAGGAGTTCAACCCCCCCCCCTCCCCACCCGCTCCTACCCAAAGTTGACAATTATCATTTAAACATTAATACTGGCTTATTTACGGTTCAAACAAAACAATAAAATACGGGTGTATAGGTATTCTATTGCTTATGTACATTTAAAAAAAAGTTTTTAATTGTGTTCATTATTCAGGCAACAAAGCTGAGTAAACTATGATAAAATAATGACAAGGGTAAATGGAAGTGTTAGTGAATGTGGGGATAGCTGTGGAAGTGGGTAAGTCTTTGAAATTAGGAAACAAAACAATTTAACTGGAAACTATTTGAATAGTAGTTCTGAGAACACATCGCAAATGAGTCTGCAAACAAACAATAATGAAAGGGTGTGATACATTAAGGGGGAACCTCCTAAACATCTTGCATTTATTTAGAAGAGTCAAAGTATTCAATACTTTTGGTCAAGTTGGTAATGCTCTTTAGTTGAAAAATGTACAATTTTAGACTACGAAGCAGGGGTGAGGACTTTTTCTATAAGCACACATTTTTTAACCTCTAACTTTATCAGACAAAACAAAATCATCTCTAAAATTATCCATGTTGGGTCAGTGGTGGCAGAACCTTAATTGTATAGGGGGTTGGGGGGAGGTCAAGTAACCAAAAAGGAATTTTGAGGGACCTATCCCACATCCCCAGCCTAAAGAGTTCCAGGTGCACTCTCCCGGCAAATGTTTGATAATTGGATACCTTTAAGTTATTTGAGTGGTCCTAGAATGTTTTTGAAAATTATATTCCTATACAATCTATTTGGAGCAGTCTTAAACATACCTCTTTTTTAAAATCTGGATGCTTCTAAAAAATATTTAAATCAATCCTTATTTGGACCATCAAAATAAATTCAGATATCTTCTAGAAGCATTTCATATTCATAATGTTTCTTTGGCTGTGGTCGTTAGGGAAACCCCCATGAAATGTTGGCCTGACTATGGCCTTGGGAATAAATAATTATTAAATAGTAGAAAAGTTTAATTTGTGTGTGTATTACCATAATAGTTAATATTATCATATGATTTTTAATTCTTGCAGATTGAATAACTAATAATTTAGGTAAAAATCCCAGAAATTATGGTAATTCCCCTAATGATAATAAATTAATAGATAATTTTTTTCATACCGATTGATTACATTTGATATAGGGGAGACTGGGGAGGTTTGACCCAAATTTTGCTTTTTATTTTATTTTATTTTTTGTATTAACAGTAAAAAGTTGTTGATGGTCTTAATTCGTTCTTTAGACTTTCAGGCATGTTTTCAAACCATAGTTTGACATATGTGACTAGTTTATTAATGTGTACTAAACAATATTTATAGTACTGAAAACAGGGTCAAACCTCCCTATGTGAGGGAGGTTTGACCTATGGTGAGGGAGGTTTGACCTATGGTGAGGGAGGTTTGACCTATGGTGTGGGAGGTTTGACCTATGGTGAGGGAGGTTTGACCAGCTTATATTAAATGCAATGAAAGCAAGATACAATGTGGGCAAAGATGACAGTTCAACAGTAAAGTATTTTTATAAACAGAAAACACATTCATTATAATAATATTACAGTATGGACACAATAGCATGGCATTAATAAGCTACCATATGTACAAAACAAAGTAAACAAACTATTATTGTTCTTATAGGCCTAAATTAATAAATATGAAAACAACTTTAGGCCTAGAAATCTTATAAATAATATATCAATCATTGGGCTTAGGGCCTTAAATTTAATATAAAAAAACTCAAAAATAATATGCGAAACTTCTGCATGGTCAATTAGCGCACAGGTTGGTATCTTGTAAAGTCAAAGTCAAAATTCACTTTCAGCGCAACTCTTTCTGTTCCGCCACTAGAGACTGGAGGGGGTAATTTTATTAAATCTTCTCTCAAAACATTTGAGGTATCTTCTTTTTCAGGATAAACAAATGAATACAGTCCTATACCTGGCTCAGATCGACGCAAAAATGTGACATAATAGTCATCGTTGCTCTCTTTTTTAACCACCCTTGAAACAAAGTAGCAAAAGCTACTTTTGGTTTTAAACTTCACCAAAGCAAAGTCTCCTTGATCAATGGTGTGAAGCATATCTTCATCATCAAAATTTAAATCATCACTGCTGGATTTTTCCCAAAAATCTTCCTCTTCCTGGCTTGATTCTGAACTCTCAACAAATATTTTTTTCTTAATTTGCCTTTTTGTAATTTGTGGTTTAGACACTTTATTACTTTTTGTCTTTCTTAATGCATGCTCACTTTCTATTTGAGTTTTTATAGGTGTATTTGTCAAAATACGTGATTTGGCAGGCCTTCGACCACCTCTTGACCTTATGGTCAAACCTCCCATAATAGCTCTTGGTCAAACCTCCCCAATGACACCAATTATATAAAATAAAAAAATCCCAAAGAAAATATTAACCTTTCTTTGAAGTCTTTATGTAGGTTTGTACATTAAGTTCTATAGATTCATCATGCTATTAAAGATAAAGTTCTATTTAATAATATATTTAGATATTACCTTAGAGAAGAAAATCAAAATACTTACTTTCTCACCATGAATTCACAAAAATTAACAAAGCTCCAAACTTTTAACTGTAGCAGCCCTGATATAAAGATGGCTTCTTTAACAAAGCTTTGAGTTTATTATCCACCAGGTATCAGCATTATACAGTTTAAAAAAGAGGGAAATTTGAATGTTGGTCAAACCTCCCTTATGGTCAAACCTCCCCAGTCTCCCCTACATTTGATTGATATAGATTATTAAACTTGAACTTATAATAATAATAATATAATTATGATGATGATGATAATAAAATATGTTAATACCTTATACCATTCTAATATCGAGGCTGGTGTTAAAACGATACCAGTTATCATCATTAAATCATCATATCAATAAATAATTAAAATGATGATAAATATTCTCTGTATCAAAGCAATTAATATTAAACCAAGATGCCCGATAGATGAAAAGATCCAAAAAGACGAGTATTGAAAGTTGTTGGTCTGAAAATCCAATTTTGTAAACCAAATATAACACATATTAATTTTCAGGATAGTCTAGTCATTTCAGTTCTCTTGTTTGACAAAGACCTAACCTGATATGCCTTCAAAACTACCAGTAGCTCACTGTGACGTGTTTTTGTTTTAATTTTAATTTCTTTGAACTAAATCATTTTTATATCAAGTATAGTCTTTGCTCCGTTATCCTCATTTCATTGTTTAGTACATTATTTCAAATAATTTTTCATGTATTCAAACCTTAAATAAACATACAGTTATTTTAGCACCATATTTCTACTTGTTTGAGTTCCACATATTATGTACTGCTCACACTAACATATTAGCAAGCAAGTATACCCACATTTGCATGGAGAGAGAGTATAAAACAACCTTGTGTTCAACCAATCGTTATTCAAACCCAGTGCTCCCTGTCATCTGCAGTCCAGTCTATTGTGAGAGTGACGCCTTAGCCCAAAGCAGTTCTTACAGTATATTAATATTCTTAACTAACTACTACCCGCTTCGGTGGCGGCATGGATTAAGATGCTACTGCCGAAGGAGTAGAGATAAGGGGTTCAATCCCATTCTGGTGTACTGAATAGTGTTTTTCTTGAATGGTTTTCCATTCTACCTCCACACAAATGTAGGTACACTTAATCTAAATTTAATCTTCCTACATAAGCATGTATCCTGAAAGAGTTGTAAGACGGGGTGCTGATAAAACTACAAAAAACTAACAACTATATTTCAATGTTTAAGGTCAGAAGCATCAAGTACCAATTAATATTCCATATTTAAATCTAGTGTTTATTTTTTAGGATGGTGCTGCTAAGATATGTGCTATAGCATGGGCCCCTAACAATGTGAAGTTGGCTGTGTGCACATCAGATCGGGTTATTAGTCTCTTTGATGATAGCGGAGAGAAGAAGGACAAGTTTTCAACCAAACCAGTAGATCCAAAGGTACATACAAGAGACACACACAACACACTAAACACTCACACTCACACTCACACTCA